>JAMZAV010019738.1:0-15112 GCA_024449915.1 Sweltsa coloradensis
GCAAGCATAATATTCCGCCAACCGATTTACTTTTGCTCTGCCGATAAATCAGGAGATAACGCCAACCGATATGACAGTGTAAAGTGGTGGTTGCAGGATACTGCATAAATACCATAAAATCAAACTCGTATAAAGTAATCTTCGCTGTTAAAGCGAATAAAATTATTAATACTAAGACCGAGTGTTTGTGTGACCCAGTAGCTCAGGCAGTGGTGTAGTCTAGGGTACACGCCGTGTCCCTATACTTAGACGAGTGTCAGCACACGCGCGCGACTGCCCCTGAATTATTAAGCTGCCTAGCTCAGATCAGCTTCTAAAACGAGGTATGACACTTTTCAAAGCAAAACTAACCGCACTGTTGAGTCAATGAAAAGTCAACCTGGGTTGATTTAATTTAAACTAAATATGATGATTTGCTTGATGGTTATGATGGTTTAAGTTAATGTTTATTTGGCAATACGTTGTATATCTCTTGGTTCCAATGAGGAAATCAATGACATGCCAAAGGAAATGATATAAGTTCGCAATCACAAGTCATCAATAACAAAAACCTGCCTAAAACTAGTTAAAATACTACAAATTACAATCACACTCTATTAATCATAAAAAATTCAGAGGCAATGCGCTTCGGACCCTCATATCCTGGGGCGCCTCCCCCAGACCCCCCAGTCTACAAAAGCAAGCATAAACAAAACATTAGTTTAAGGCTATTGTACCACCTCATGTCGATAATTTGAAAGTCGAAGAAACTTGCTGAATGAAAGAAAGCCTTTAAAATAACAGAAAAAAAAAATCACAATTTTTTCCTGTTATTTTAAAGGCCTTCTTTCATTCAGCAAACTTTTCAGACATGTTTCTTCGACTTTCAAATTATCGGCCAGAGGTGGTACAATAGCCTTAATGCACTCATATGTATACTTTACTTAGGAAAGAGCGTATACCCACAAATAATGTTTGGATGGCACCACTAGGTAACATGGTACTCTCAGACATGCGTGTTCCTCTACCTTTGAGTATACAGGTTCTACCGTTGGGTGTCTAGACGGTTCTTTACTCAATGACGCTACTGAGCTCAGGTGACAGATCTGTAAGACTTACCTGATGAGCCAGCTCGCTAGAGATCCAACAGTAGGCGAACAGCTGAACTACGGCCACGATCAGAATACTACCCCACTCGCATAGTTTGAACAGGTCGCTGGTGTACTGCATCAGGAAACAAACGTAGATATTAAAATAATGTTGGATCTCTAAATGATAATTATTATTATAATTTATTTTCAAAAGCTTAATACAGACAATATGACAAGTTGATGGTGGAAGGGAAAGGGATAGAGCCCCATACACAATGTGCCCTACCACCATTAGGCCTATAACTAGATTTACAATTACTTCTTAACAAGTTCTTTCTAGTTTCTAAACTATTTACATTAGACATTAGATGCACAATCGAATTTAGGATGTTTAAAAAAATATTAACGATATCAGTACACTTGTAGCATAGACATACACACCCACCTTCAAATTTCACTTGAAGTTTTTTGTTTGAGGATTTCTTCAGTCTTCATTGCGAATGCAATGGATTGAGTTCGCTCAAACAGCCCTCGGAAATTCCCTTCACAATTGTCCAACCCAAATTCCAAAATACCTAGTTATAGATTCATGCATTGGAATTTGGCAGCATTTTCCATTTGCACAAAAATTGTATTTTTATGAGAAATATTGATCCGATTTCTTTCAATTGAAAATGTCATCTAAATTTTCAGCAAGATCGGAATATCTGTTCAATCTGTTTGACCGGTAGAGAGCGAACAAAGGCACAGAAAAACCATCTTCTCTTCTCCACCGTGGCCATGTTAAGTCTTCACTAAGCTAATCCAATACTATTAGTTGGTGTTTTATTTACAATAATACTGTGTTTTACAATAAAGCATTTATTATCAGCTCAATGTCTTACCGTAGTCATTAGAAAAAGTAGACAGCAGATAATTAACCCTGCAAAGAGCAGCTCGCTGAAGAATATCAAACCGAAGTTCTTTTGAAGTTCTACCGTAAATCTACAAAAATAAATCAATTAATTTCTAAATTGTAGTAAATAAAAAAAAAAAAAAAAAAAAAAAATCATATGCATTGTGACAAAACATACTATTCATCCATATCTATAATTAATAGTATAATACATATATTAAATATATTATAAAACCCATTATAAGTTTGACTAGCTAAATAACAAAGAGCTCAGGCTATCATTGTTTTCAAAATTCAAACATTTCAACTTTCATAGCATTTTTAATTTTTACAATGTTTTCGTCTTTTCTAACAATGTTTGTTTAAATTATTCCGATATTTCAGCTGGTAGGTATTTATGTACGTAATTTTATAACTCTCTTCAGACGGACTTGCAACTTCTATCTACAATAGAATTCTTTATTGCTGCTGAGTCAGTTAGAGCAATTCTTTGGCTTTGTTTACCCCCTAAAGTTTGGTGCTAATTTATAAGTTTTGTAACAGTATATTTTATCAATTGTGCCATAGATTAGTTTAAGACGATAAAATAATAACGTTAGTGCACACAAGTACTATTTAAATACGTTCTATGTCATTACTCATAATATCGATCTATGTGTGTGGATACAGTAACCCTGAGACATTCCATACCTGAAGAGCATTTGCTGGTTTTGAATACAATCAACAAGGTGAAGATTGATTGCTTTATTGATTTCGATGTAACGATTTTCATCTCGTTTCGTTTTGTCCATATAACTTTCTCTAATTTTTTGTGAGATCACTTCTCGTTTCCGAAGCTTCATTTTCTGCCTTCTCTTTTCCGCGAAATATCTACTTGCTGATAAAGTGAACTTAATTTGGTTGTTATGCACCAAATTAGGTAACTGGAATTCCTCAACGCCGCCGTTTTTTGGTGTAGGTAATGTAATGATATCTTCTGAATGTAAATGAGAAAGGTTATAATCGTAGGGTGCAATGGTGTTTACGTTTGGTTTGCGTCGCTGCCTCATTCAAAGCCACCTTCTTCAAAGCGTATTGCCTGGAATTCTCCATCCTGTGTTGAAGTATCCGAAATTGTCCGATAGTGTAGATCAACATTGACATGCAAAGCGCATCGACCATTGAGTTGACCCCACCAAGTGCAATGCAAATTAACCAAGTTATAATATATATGAACTCGTAGACAGGCGAGACAGTGCAGTCGAAGGGACACCACAGGTCTCCTGGGAGGCGACGTCCTTCCCTGAATAACGGGAAGATCCCGTAGGAAAACCCAGCAGCGAAACAGAACACGTTATACCACAATGATAAAAACACCCCAGCCCGCATATAAAGACGGATTATTCTTCGCTCTTCACTGTCTTCTAAACTCGTCTTCACTAACTTTTCTAAGATGTCAATCATTTCAAGAACATCGTTCATTTTCAAGAAAACCAAACAGTTTTTATCCGTGGCTGTTTGAATAACAATTATTATTGCAATTGCTTCAATTACCTTTTCAATATCACCCCATCTAGAAATGATGGCGCCAATGTAGAAAAGAGTTGAAATATTACAACCAGCCATAACTAAATATTTTATAATTCGAAGATACCTTAATGCAATGTATTTCTCGTCTGGTTTAAGAGGCCAAGCTCCAACATAGATAAACTCTCTAATGTTCCAAGCGAAACATGTACCAACATAGCGACGATCTATGTCATGTAGAGCTAGTTTTAGAGCCTCCATACTTCGATGTTCTTTGAAAACAAGCTATCATACAACTAAGTTTTTCAGGCAGAAATCAATCTACACGACACTATAATAACCTAGCGTGCGATAAACAATTCTACGTCAACTAAAAAAATACAACACGCCACAACCAAACCACTTATCATAAAACATCAGTTACAGAAAGTGGTAAAGTACAGTGTTGCGCATGAGTGTGTTTCGCTCCTTGACTATAATTTCGATTGAATAAATTGTGAGTGTAATTAATTAATAATAGACTCCAAAACACAATTCGTAGGGCCTACGCTATTAATGAATGTAGATTTATGCGTACACGAACATATGTTTTATTGATATATTTGCCATCAAGAAAACTGTAGTTACAGCTTTGCGCTATATGGTGATAAAAGTGCTACTTTTACGTGAAGATTAGAAAAACGTAGGGCGTCAGTTATTACGGGGCCTCGTAGCGTGTAACGCGCTGTCAGCAAAGTGGTATAATCTTCATTAATCATATTACAATATTGATAGAGTTGGCTCGAAGCGTTAAGCGCGTGACTCTGCGTCTGATTCGGGAGGTTCCGGGTTCTAATCCCGTCGAGACGGTTTTACGAGGTTTTCCTCATTCGTTAATGCAATTGCATTAATTACTATCATTCAGCCCTCTATAGCCCCTTACAGCCCAACATATCTAGTTAGACACCTGAAGAAGGGCATGAATTGCACCCTGGGCAGGCTTCTCACGAAAAATTATTATTCAAATAGGTATTGATTTGAAAGAAATAAGTTCCTCTCTCGACCCTACCCAATAATTATTCTCACAATGTGTGAGTAAAATGTCCCTGACAAATGACATAAACATAAATTACACCGCAGATTTAACTTGAGCGTAAAGCGAGAGAAACTGATTTGGGAAGTTTCTGATTCTATTACTGCTATCGGCAATCCTGATTGAAAGTTTTCCAGTAAAAACTTTTACAACTGTAAAAGGGCATACAATATTATTATCCCTGGGTAGGTCTAGGTTACTTCAAATTTACTAAGAAAATTATATATATAATAAAATAAAAAGAGTGGAGAAAATTGGTGGAGAATCAGATGCAGGATGAAGATGACGATGAAGATGATGATGAAGAAACGCTGAGCCTGGCAATCTCGGCAAAAAATAGTTTCGTGCCCTAGATATCGGTGTGAAGAACACCACTCAACCTGACATTGTTGGAAATGAGTTTTGATGATTATTATTACTACGTCCTTTAAATTTTGTTCGGGCGATGATCTACTCGTATTTTGAACATTGTATAAAAGTGGCTAAGAGGAAATGTACAAAAATAACTAGGAAAAAGCTCAGTTGGACGCGTTGTTGAGCGAGCACCGGTACGTGCAAACATGACCCATTACGGACATTCCCATAGGCCCACCACACAGTGTAGGCCTAACTGGATTTGACATTGTACAATTTATACTATTCCAACATCTTTGCATTGTTCTAATCACGTCATGCCTTTTTAAAGTGTATCTTTGTATCTTCACTGCCTCCTTCATTTTTAAAAATATTTTTCGAAATATGATTACCAATAAGTCTTAAGGTCTTGACCGATTTAGCTGAAAATTTGAAAAATAGGAGAGAATGTTGTACTTATTTACCCTGCAAAAAATTTTATAAAGATCGGTACATTTTTATTTTTTTATTTTTTTTTTTTAATTTTTTTATTTTTTTTATAACCAACGATTGGATTTTGTTCAAAAACTATACAGCAACCCGCCTAGGTGGTATGTACATGTGTGCAAAAATTTCAGGTCGATCAGCGAAACGGTGCGACTGTATCGGAAGCAGTAACAGAAAAAAAAAAAAAAAAAAAAAAAACAGACATTCGAGCCATAAGAGTCAGTGGAGACGCTCGCTTCGCTCGCTCAATAAACATATCCAGCGATTATACAATAAATTAATTTTGGTTGTCGGTGACTTGAAATAATAAAAACGAACAGAATTAGATAAATTTGAATCGGAGAAATCTTGGGATGCCATCCCCCACATCCCACACCCTGTCAACGAGCCGACGTCCATGGTTGCTAGGCGTCGCGACGCTATCATTATTTGGAGTTGACCTTTCTAAGTGCGGCGTAATAGGAGTAGGCTGAATTCATTATCTGTTGACAAGAACACTAATTAATAGTTATCATGATAAATGTGTAGCCGACACACGTATTAGATACTCAAACAGATAGGCACCATTAATATTATAGTTAATTTGACGAGTTCATTAACAAGCACTTTGTTTAAATTACTTTATTTGAAAGGTTTATTTATTCACTAGTTATGTTAAGGTTCTATACTCAATGGTTATATAGAAACGTATTATTTTTCGGATACAACAATGTTGATTACAAATTTACATCTAAGTTCTGAATTAATTAAATTACTAAAATATGACGTAAGGCGCTATTGTTCTGCCAGCATATTAGATGTAGGATGTGATGTGTAGTTTGACACTTGTAGTAAATGTTACAATGAGCAAAAAAAATCATGTTCATTGCTGTGCAAAGTCGAAATCAAGCTTACCGCTTGAAACTGCTCCAAAGAAAAGGGTAGAAATCCGCCTGCCGTAAGCTGCACAGCATGGAGTGAACGAGACATAACTGTTCTCATCATCCTCTTGTATTCTGGCGGTGCTGTGACCCAGTCGCTGTAGTACAGGGCGTCGCTCAATAGAGTGCTCTGTAACACAATACTTACTTTACCGACCTTGCCACTATAACACTATACCCGCCCAGTCGCTGTAGTACAAGGCGTCGCTCAATAGAGTGCTCTGTAACACAAGACTTACTTTACCGACCTTGCCACTATAACACTATACCCGCCCAGTCGCTGTAGTACAGGGCGTCGCTCAATAGAGTGCTCTGTAACACAAGACTTACTTTACCGACCTTGCCACTATAACACTATACCCGCACAGTCGCTGTAGTACAGGGCGTCGCTCAATAGAGTGCTCTGTAACGAAAGACTTACTTTACCGACCTTGCCATATAACACTATACCCGCCCAGTCGCTGTAGTACAGGGCGTCGCTCAATAGAGTGCTCTGTAACACAAGACTTACTAGAGATACGTCAGTTGACGAAACTAAGAAATGTTTTGGTAAAAACGTGAGGCCGGAAGCACTGTATGTCCACTCTCTGGTGTTAGCTTATTAGGCTCTCTACGACTTACTTTACCGGTTTTACCATTTTATGGCAAGACATAGTCTACTTGTACATTATCGACCCTAGCACAGTTGTAAATCGCTTAAAACAAGACACAGTTTATAAACAGTAACTATGATTATTTAATCAGTCACCATCATCACATTTTATCACATCTCATCAACATCTGTCCAATTCGATAAAGTCCAGGAAATAATCGGACGCCGTATACAACATAAATACCTTATATCAAAACTCAAATGAACCTGAGTGTTTGTTCTATAACAATCGATAGTCAATGCACTAAATACTGACTTTTGAACCCTTGATTAACGAGAATGAAATGTAGTGTGTAGTGTGTGTTGAAAAACGCAACATTGCTCATCACTGTTTAAAAGCTCCGGTTGTGTTAATCAATGGTTAGTAAATCACTAATTTATTCCATGATTAAAAAACCTGCCCTTACCTGATGAGCCAGCTCGCTAGAGATCCAACAGTAGGCGAACAGCTGAACTACGGCCACGATCAGAATACTCCCCACTCGCATAGTTTGAACAGGTCGTTGGTGTACTGAATCAGAAGACAAACGTAGGTAGAAACACAATGGTGTATCAAATTAATAATGAAGGTGAACAATCTACACATCATGATTTCGATTTCGGGTGTCTCACTCAGTCCTTTGTAACATCGATATAATTTTAATTTCAACCGCAAAAACAGTGTTTTTTTTTATTAATACATTTAATTAATTATTAGTCTTTTTATTAGTCTCAGGCTGCTTCGATAAGACTTTTTAGAGTCACGTGATTGATAAGCGTTTTGGTGAATTGATGTGCCACCTTTTCCTATGCTTTTTAATTTCGGTTCATTTTGCTGTTGTTATCTAGTTATTTTTTTAAATAGTGCCACGTTGCATTAATATCTATGATAATACAACCAATAAACCAGGTTTCAGTCATTTCAAATTTCAGAACAGTATTTTTTGAAAACATTGTTTTTATTTTACTATTTTTTATGCTAAATTAACTTCTTATTCAGTTTAAGTTTACATATTACGAAGTTACCATAAACATTTTACTAAAGGGGCTATTACCCCAAAAAATATTTTTTGCCACATAATCTATAGCATCTCACTACAATAAAATGACGGTTTAAATAAATTGTATCTTGGAACTGTGATTTTAAACGATATTTTCAATTTTTTAGATATTGAAATTTGAAAAAATTGTATTTTCAAGAAATTTCTTAAATCGACGTTAACCTGCTTTTTTGTTCCACACAGATACTTAACTTAGAGCATCATACAAATCTAAAATGCCCTTTATAACATCGTGTCTTGAAACTGTGCACAAATATACACTCAAACACGTAAAATATGCATTCCAAAATCACACCCCTTCTTGGTAATCAGCATATTTTGACCGAACCACTTGCCCAAATTACAAAATAAATAAATAGAGGATTTACAGAAAAGGCTATCGAGTACGTCAATAATGGCCAATATTTTTTTGGATCATAATCCTCCAAGGTCACGGGCATAAAGATCGTCCCTATGTTATTTCTTATGGGAAATTTTTGCCTATGGGACCTATCTAAAAAAATACCATGTTTGACATTTTTTGGTAGGGTTATGATGGACCCAATAATTTTTCTGTTAAATTTCTACATTCATATAACAAGTTAGCCTGAATGACATATATTTTTTTAGTTTAGCGGGTAAATAACTCTTTAACATTGGCATAGTCTTGTAGCTGGTACAGGGTGAATGGTTTGTATTTTTTTAAGGGGTCCCGTCTGTTTCCCATATATCTGGCATGTTAAATTACTTACATAAAAGGATGACGGAAATACATCTTGTCTTATAGTCAGAGGTGTAGTCTATGTTATAATCATTGAATTATAACTGAAATTATTTTATACATTAACACACCTTTAATCTTTTTTGGGTTATTGGAATAATCCTTAAAATTCTGGTGTAAATTGTTGAAGCATTTGTATGTGAATAATTAATAGATGAAAGAAAACATTTTGAAATTTGAAACACCAAAAGATACATTTTAAAAATAAAATTTATTTAGATTTTCATTCCACTAAAAATCAGACACTTAAACACCATTTAAACTACTTGTTTGCAGGTAGCATCAGGGTACAAAAAAAAGTATTTATGAGTTTGTTTATATGCATGTGAGTTTTTGTTTGTGTTGTTTATGTGAAAGATCTTTTCTCAACCGTGACCTAATAAATTCTTCGCTAAGCTCTTCCATTCATTCATCATTCATCTCATCGATTTCTTTACGTTTTTATTTATACTAGGAAAACGCTAAAGTCCCGCCGCGTTGATGGATGAGCTTTTTAAAGTTTTTAGTTTGTGTGGGATATCTTTACTTTTGCAAGTGCTTTGTTTTCTTGCCTACGCATTGTAGGTGATTGTTGTCAAGTTACTATTGTTTCTTGTCAATTGGTATTATTTACCGTAAAAAACTTATATTAAAAGCTTTATTTCTATGGATTCTGGCTAACTTTTTCAACTTTTTCTTTCAAAAGGTACTACATCACCATAACCTTAATGTCCATGTATAATATGAACGTTGTAGCCCCACCCTTTTTGGTCAGAATTGGCCCAAATGGCACGAAAATATATCACAAAAAATCAAAAAAACTCATATTAAAAGCTTCATTTCTATGGATTCTGGCTAACTTTTTCAACTTTTTCTTACAAAAGGTACTACATCACCATAACCTTAATGTCCATGTATAATATGAAAGTTGTAGCCCCACCCGTTTGGTCAGAATTGGCCCAAATGTCACGAAAATATCGCACTAAAAATCGAAAAAATCGTAAAAGTACGATATTCATGAGAAATATTTCTTCGATTGTACCCAAAAACAATACACCTCTAAGTTCAGAGATTTCAAAGGTCCCCTCCGATTTTCATCAAGATTGCATATGCCGTTTGCCTGGTAGAGAGTTAACAAACAGACAGAAAAAAAAAAAAAAAACACCCCAGCTAAATTTTTTGGGGGTCAGTGAAATTAAAGTCTTCGCTTCACTCGCTTCGCTCGCTACGCTCATTCAATTATATTGTGTTTTACAATAAAACCATAATAAGCAGGACAATGTCTTACCGAAGTCATTAGAAAAAGATGGCAGCAGATAATTAATCCTGCAAAGAGCAGCTCGCAGAAGAATATCAGGCCGAAGTTCTTTTGAAGTAACTCCGCAAACCTAAACAAAAGAAAAATAAAATCGACTATTTATTTTATTGAGTTGAAGAATATGATCATTTTAAATTTCTCGCTGTTATCCTGCCCAAGATGCAATGCATGCCCTTCTTCAGGGTGTCTAACTAACTAGGTATATTGGAGTGAAGACAATTTTAATGGGATGTCCGAGGGCTGTTTAAGAGGACTCATTCCCTTGCATTCACTTGCCGAATGTGAAAATCTAAGAAACAATTACCGGTCACGACGGCATTCGAACACGGAACCTTTCGAATCAAAAACTCGAGCTCAGTGCTTGAGCCAGCACTGTCGGTTTGAAGATTATGATTCAATGACCTTGTTTAACATAACTAGGAAAACGCTTTAGTCCCACCGCGTTGATGGATGAGCTTTTTTGTAAGTTTTAAGTTTGCGTAGGACCACTTTCTTTTGCAAGTGCTTTTTTTAATGATTGTAGGTGATTGTTCTCAAGTTTCTATTGTTACTTGTTAATTGTTATTATAAACCTCAAAAGACTCATATTAAAACCTTTATTCTACAGATTCTGGCTAACTTTTTCAAATTTTTCTTTCAGAAAACAATACATCACCATTACCGTAATGTCCATGTAAAATATGAACGTTGTAGCCCCACCCGTTTAGTCAGAATCGGCCCAAATGTCACGAAAATATCGCACTAAAAATCGGAAAAAATCGTAAAAGTACGATATTCATGAGAAATATTTCTTCGATTGTACCCAAAAATGTGGTAGGTCTAAGTTCAGAGATTTCGAAGGTCCCCTCGAATTTTCATCAATATCGCATATGCCGTTTTCCCGGTAGAGCGCAAAAAAACAGAAAAAAAACATTGGAGCTAAATTTTTTGAGGGGTAAGTGAAATTGAAGTCTTCGCTTCGCTCATCCAATCATTAACTTGCGACGGTATATAACGTTAATTAAAAGAGCCTAGACAAAATAGTTTTGCATTATTTCAACCATTTTTTAACTAATAATAATATGCCAAGCAAATACAATGTTTTTACTGGTATTAATTAGGGATGTGCAAGTACTTGACATTTCTAGTCGAGTCGAGTATTTCAAAAAGAGTATAAAAAATAAATGATTTTGGTGGAGGTGCCGGGTAGTCTATAGCAAATTAATCCCGATTCGTACAAATGGTGGAGGTGCCGGGTCGCGTGCGAGTGTGAAAACGTAAAAAACGTTACGAATTTTTGGCGCTGCTTTACCTACCCTGTTCTTAACTAAAATTATCTAGAGAGATATAATATTTTTAAATCAATGCTCGTACTTGTTATGACATCAAAGAATGTAATTCAACTGCTGAAAATAAAATAGGACTCCGTTTTCACTTTTAAGCCTACGTCAGATTGACATCAATAAATAAAATTAATATTGTGAATATTGTCAGTATAGTAAAAGAGAATTAGATAAAACGACGTACTCTGACTCGCATATATTGAACTCCATACTTGAGTTATGACTCGAACTCAAAAATCAAGACTAGCACACCCCTACAAAATTGTATTAAATTTATAATCAACAGTCCTGGCTTAACTTGCAACATTTACCTTTAACAGATTAACTTTTTCTAGACGCGTACAGGAACTCTTTTTCGAAGGGGATGACCCAGGATAAATAAGCTTATTTTTTGCTTATGCATGCGTATGTAGACGCAATCAGCCTCATGTCAGCACACCCTACTAAATACAACTAGTTTTTCAGTTGTAGCCGTGGGGATGACGGCGAACTGGTGTTTAACATTCTGAACTGGAAAAATGTCACATGGAAAAAGGGGGGGGGGTACCCACCTCCCTCTCCCTTCTACGCTTCTGCTGTTTTCTATATTCCTGCGGCGCTAGAGGATTTGCTTAGCCATCCCATCAAAAATTAATACTGTTACCGATTCTCATAGATTGGTTTAAGACGAGAAAATAATAACGTAAGTGCAATTGAGTACTGGCAAAAATGAATTAAATTGAATTTCTCTTGGGAAACTTGTCCAGGGTACAATGCAATGTAAATTCCCCTCTTTAGATTACTAATTACGTAATAAGGTATTTTGGAATTTGGACAATGAAAGAAATGTCCTATAGAAGTGTTTGAAAGAGCCTTTGCATTCGCCTTAATGACTGAAGAAGACCTCACAAAATACTTTCGGTCAGTATTGCCCGTAGTGGGTTTCAAACTCGGGACCTCCCGAATCAGAGATGTCGGTGAAATATAGAATGAACACGTTCTATGTCCGAATATCAATCTATGTAGGTGGATACATACAGAAATAAAATAATAAATATACACCATGACTCTTGAAACATTCCATACCTGAAGAGCATTTGCTGGTTTTGAATACAATCAACAAGGTGAAGATTGATTTCTTTATTGATTTCGATATTACGCTCATCTTCTCGTTGATTTTTGTCCAAATTACTTACTCTCACATTCTCTGAGAGTAATTCTCGTCTTCGATGAGTCTTTTTCCCCCTTCTTCTTTCCGCAAAATATCTACTTGCTGATAAAGTGAATTTCATTTGGTTGTTATGGACCAAATTAGGTACCTGAAACTTTTCATTGCAGTTTCTTGGTGTAGGTAATGCAATGATATCTTCTGAATGTAAATGAGGAATATTATGATTGTAGGGTGCAATGGTGTTTACGGCTGATTTGCGTCGCTCTTCATTCAAAGCCACCTTCTTCAAAGCGTATTGCCTGGAATTCTCCATTCTGTGTTGAAGTATCCGAAATTGTCCGATTGTGTAGATCAACATTGACATGCAAAGCGCATCTACCATTGAGTTGATGACACCAAGTCCAAAGCAAGTTATACAAGATAAGAAATACGTTATCTCATAGACGGGCGAGACAGTGCAGTCGACGGGACACCACAGGTCTGCTGGGAGGCGACGTCCTTCCCTGAATAACGGGAATATCCCGTAGGATATCCCAGCAGCGAAACAGAACATATTATACCACAATGTCAACAACACCCCAGCCCGCATATAACGGCGGATTATTCTTTGCTCTTCCTTCTCTTCTAAACTCGTCTTCACTAACTTCTCTAATATGCCAATCAATTCAAGGACATCGTCCATTTTGAAGACAACCAAACAGGTTTTAACCGTGGCTGTTTGAATAACAATCATGATCGCAATTGCTTCAATAACCTTTTCAATATCACCCCATCTAGAAATGATGGCACCAATGTAGAGAAGTGTTGTACCATTACAACCAAACATGAGCAAGTATTTACAAATGCGAATAAATCTTAATGCAATGTATTTCTCGTCTGGTTTAAGAGGCCAAGCTCCAAAAAAGAGGAATTCTCTAATATTCCAAGAGAAACAGAGGCCTACATAGCGACTATCAATGTCCTGCAGAGCTAGTTTTAGAGCCTCCATACCTAGATGCTCTTGACAGAGAATCGATTTTGAAACTAAGTTTCTAAGCTAGGCAGAACGTATAACACATTCGCGACAACAGACAACCTTGCTTTCAATAAGCAAGTACCCACTTTACCACGGGAAATACGACACGCCTACCCACTCATCAAAATGTGTCTACTTGCATAGTATTCATCAAAAGTATAGATTTCTAAAGTACAGCGTCGTGCATGAGAAACTAAAATAATGTAAAGAGCCTTACTTCAAACACACTTGCATGGTTACTATCAATCTTAACAATAAACTTATTAGCCAGCGGTTTAGCCACGGTCGCTTAGCCGGTTCCCACTCGAACACTGCAACATTCGGGCGTGGTCAGGGGGGGAGTAGGTGAACGCTCTGCCCTGAGACACCCGACGGAGGGTTCGAGAGCTAGTGTAACGGCTTTGTTCTCCTCGACGTCTGCTCGGCAGTCCGGGTTAGTGGAGATTACCTTTATGACTTTCAAGGTTACACAGTCCTTTCGGATAGGACGTTTAAGCAGTTGGTCCCCTAGGTACTTATCGAAAGGTGTAGACTACCTGCCGGTACCGGTTTCCCCTCCTCCCTTCTCTATTAAATTTGCACTAGTGGATTATATTTTCCGTTACAAATAGAGACTTAATAATTATAAAAATAACTAAAATAAATACCAATACCAACAACGGTATAGCAATCATTAGCAAAACTATCATACTTTGAAAATTTGTACTTGAGTGAATTGTTTATATAAATGGATCAGTGAAAAATTGCTAGAATAATTTGTCATGTAAAAACATGTGTGATTGGTGCAGATTTATATAAAAGGTTCTATGGAGAGTAAAAATGGAATAGGACACATTGGCAGTTAGCACACTCGACCGCTAAGAATCCGGCGTATCTACAGATTTACATAGGTGTCAATCCATCATTCCAAAAGCAGCTTAGGCAGTCTTTAGTCTAAGAGCTTGGCAATTTGACACGAACACACGCACTCTCACTTACACACGCACACGCAAACACAAACACAAACACAAACACAGACACAGACACAGACACAGACACAGACACAGACACAGACACAGACACAGACACAGACACAGACACAGACACAACACAAACACAAACACAAACACAAACACACACACAAACACAAACACAAACACTCCCAAGCTCATACATTCACTCTCAAACACAACCTATTCATAGAACTGTAAATATGTAAGTTATCAACATGCTCACCCCTTTTATCATCAGTTGTACAATCACTCATCACTCATCATCATTCATTGACATAAATTTAAGAACCTAGGATTAAGAACTAGCTGATAAGAGAATGGTAGTGGGGCACATCACATGTGTATATGGGGCTTGCTCTGACGCTCACTACCATCATTGTGTTCTGACTGATATATTGTATCACATTTTATGTATCTATGTATTCCGTCTTAACATGATGAAAATAAATAATAATAATAATAATAATGGACAGCCATACAATGGTAGAATTTCAATGTTATGTTTATCACAAGGACACCACGATTGTGGTCAATTTTATTATACTTTTAAGAAACCAAAACCTGAAAATATTAATTTAATT
>JAMZAV010019745.1:0-15158 GCA_024449915.1 Sweltsa coloradensis
GTCTTTAGATTGAATTTAGCTGAAAATTTGTAAAATAGGAGAGAATGTTGTAGCCTACTTACTTATTGTCCCTGCAAAATTTCATAACGATCGGAACATTTTTATTTATTTATTTTTTTTATTATTTTTTATAACCAACGATCGGATTTTGTTCAAAAACTATACAGCAACCCGCCTAGGTGGTATGTACATGTGTGAAAAATTTCAGGTCGATCAGAGAAACGGTGCGACCTGCATCGAAGCAGTAACAGAAAAAAACAAACAAAAAAAAACAGACATTCGAGCCATAAGAGTCAAGTGGAGACGCTCGCTACGCTCGCTCAACAATTTATTGTATTTCTCTAGTTCATTTCGTATGTAGGCTAGGTAGTCGTTTCGTAATATGAGTGAAATCTTATCGAAACATCGGCCCATTGAAACTATGTGGCACTATAACCAAAAAATCGAGTAGGCCTACATTAATCTATCAGCCATGAAAATCTAAAAAAAAATACTACTAGCCTATGTTTAACCTTGGTTTTATAGTAGGCGGCTATATCGCTTGTATTCTTTGTCTCGGGTTCCAACCCCAGTGGAGGCACTTTTTTAATTTTTGTTTATATTAGGCCTACCATCATTATTGAGCGAGCGTCTCCACTTGACTCTTATGGCTCGAATGTCTGTTTTTTTTTTTTCTGTTACTGCTTCGATACAGGTCGCACCGTTTCTCCGATCGACCTGAAATTTTGCACACATGTACATACCACCTATGCGGGTTGCTGTATAGTTTTTGAACAATATCCGACCGTTGGTTATAAAAAATCAAAAATCAAATAAAAAAATAAAAATGTTCCGATCGTTATGAAATTTTGCAGGGTCAATAAGTACAACATTCTCTCCTATATTACAAATTTTTAGCTAAATCGGTCAAGACCTTAAAGACTTATTGGTAATCATAATTCGAAAAATGATGTTCCGATCGTTTGAAATTTGTCAAGGAGGCAGGGAAGAAACAAAGATACACTTTAGAAGGCATTTCGATTACATTGTTGTCCCGTGGCGTCATTCAATTTAGCGATCAACAACAACATTGAAAGTTTTCGTCTTTTAAAGATTGTTATCTGATAAAATGGACATTATGGGAATGTCGTACTCGGGTCGTGTTGCACGTACCGGTGCTCGCTCTACAACGTGACGGGACTTTAGCGTTTTCCTAGTAGGCCTATCCTTATATATATATAAGCGTATTATTATACTTTAAAATTTACCGTAGGCCTACACTTGATTAATTAATTTGTTATGATTTGTTTTCTCAACAGCAGTTTTAAAGGATGTGCCTAGCTCACCACTTGAGATGCTCAAATCTCAAGAAAAGGATTCTATACGTTTGGGTCTTTACCCAAACCTTGATTACAAAGGAGTTTATAATGCAATCGTACAGCTGACGGATGTAGCACCTCTTGTACAGTACGGACTACATCGTAAGTGGATTTTACTTAGACCTAAAAGCGACGTGCCTATTTATAATTATAATTTACCTGTGTACCCCATTTATATTGGGCCTACTAGCGTTTGTCGCAAGTTAAAAAAATTAGCATTGAAATCGTACCGGGGTTGCAACTGGTTTGCGACTGTGTAAACGAACCCAGGTTGCAATGACGGTTGAGTTTTCATTGCTAATTTAAGTAATTTCAATCCGCATTCCAACCTGCGTCCCAACTCAAATCGAACGCTAGAAATGTAAACGGGACTGTATTAAGCTTTAGCTTATAAGCATATAGGCCTAAGTTATAAGCCACCTCTGAGGTTAAATTAATTTAAAAGGGAAGGATGGTTGAACGATAACTCTAATCAAATGTGTTTTATTTTTGTTACAGCATTTGGAATGGCCATGCTACAGTGCTTGGGCTGTTTGCTTCCTTTTCTTGATCATGAAATGATAGATTCCTTACCATATCTTGTTGCTTCTTCAATGGCTGTGTTACCAACTTCTTTGCATCAAGAAATCGTCAACTCGCTCTGTTTCTACATTTTACCCTTCACTATCAGTAAGTGTTTTTTCATTTTTCAAATGCCTTTCCTATGCCGTCTGCGGTGGTACCGGTACATACGATTGGGGGCTGGTCCGAAGCATATGACTCTACGAGGACGTGGGTTCAAATCCCGCTCAAGGCATGTTTTTTTTGTAATCGTCCTTTATTGTCATCTATCACCCGTTCACCCCACATTGTCTCGAATAGCCTCGGTGCATTTAGCTTAATAGAGACGTTAGGCAACAAAAAGCATCATCATTCTTTTTAACGATTCATACTCTACGAAGAATTAGACCTCCACACGGTTATGATCGCCAGTCGCTAAGGAAATACTCTGACCTGTGACTCATGGCTGCAGTCACATGGTTACCGGTAATTAATTGTGCAAATACTGGCTTTTCAAATATTTTTAGAAAGCTAATTTTTAATCGGGTTTGTATTTGACTACTAGGCCTAACTGGTTTACAATTTTTACAAAAGTTTGGAAAAGGCCAACTGGCTAGTTAAGTTTAGATTGGAGAAGGGTTGACAGGTTGGGAAAGCATAGGGAACATAAAGCTCAGCCTGAAGGGCTGGGGGCGACAAAACTTTTCACCTGCTGATGACAACTGCAGCTAATTTAAAGTTGTTTGTTATCTTAATCCACAACACGTTTCGTCCTTCTGAGACTCATCAGGCGGATAGTGGCCACTAAAAATCAGCTAACTACATACAAACAAAACTCCCAGAAGGACGAAACACGTCATGGATCAAGGTAACAATCAACTTTAACTGCAGTTGTCATCAGCAGGTGAAAAGGTTTGACCCCCCCAGCCCTTCAGGCTGGGCTTTATGTTCTATATGCTTTCCCAACCTGTCAACCCTTCCTTCTTCAATTTATTTATTTATTTATTTTCAAAACGTAGTGACAAGATACATAATATACATAATACAACATACAAGTCAAAACATAATGACGGTAGCTAGATAGCAACCATACACATGCATGTGGCAAAACCCCATACAACATACATGCTATATTTTTTGTTCCAAAACCTATACAGCCAAACCCCAGCCTAGGTGGTATGTACAATGGTGGTGAAAAAGTTGTCAGGTCCGAATCCAGGAGAAACGGTTGGCGACCTGCATCCGAAGCAGTAAACAGAAAAAAAACAAACAAAAAAAAAAAACAGACATTTCCGAGCCATAGAGTCCCAAGGTGGAGAAACGCCCCTCCGCCTACGCCCCCGACTCAAACAATTTATTGAAGAAATTGTATTTCCTCTAGTTCCATTTTCGGTATGGTAGGCTTAAAGGTATCGTTTTTTCGTAATATGAGTGAAAGTCTTATCGAAACATCGGGAGGCCCCCCCATTGAACTAATGTGGGGCACTATAAACCAAAAAAATCGAAGTAGGACCTACAATTAATCCTATCAGGCCCATGAAAAATCTCAAAAACCTTACTCCCCTAGGCCTCTGTTTTTTTTAACCTTTAAACCCTTTTGGTTTTTATAGGTTAGGCGGGCTTATATCCGCTTTGTTAATTTGGTTTTGTTCCTCGGGTTTTCCCCCAACCCCAGTGAGGGAGCCCCAACTTTTTTTTAATTTTTGGTTTATAATTTAAGGCCCCCTACCATCATATTGAGCGAGCCGTCCCTTCCACTTGAACCCCTCCTTATGGCTCCGAAATGGTCCTGGTTTTTGTTTTCTCGTTCTTTAACTGGCCTTTCGATACAGGTTCGCACCGTTTTTTTCCCCTTCCCCGATCGAACCGTGAAATTTTTGCACACATGTTACTACCACCTGATGCGGGTTTGCTGTATAGTTTTTTTTTGAACATATCCCGACCGTTTGGTTATAAAAAATCAAACATCAAAATTAAAAAAAATAAAAAAATGTTTTTCCCGATCATTTTTTGAAATTTTTTGGCAGGGTCCAATAAGTAACAACCATTTCTCTCCTCCCCCCCCTATATTACAAATTTTTTTAGGCATAAATCGGTCCCCCCCCACCCCCCCCCAGACCCTTAAAGACTTTATTGGTAAAATCCCATAAATTCGAAAATGATGTTTCCCCGATCGGGGTTGTGAAATTTGTCCAGGAGGGCAGGGAAGAAAACAAAAGTGATACAACTTTTAAAGGCTTTCCGATACCATTTTTTTGTTGTTCCCGTGGGCGTTTCCCATTCAAATTTTAGCGATCCAACAAACAACATTGGAAAAGGTTTTTCCCCCGTCCTTTTTAAAGAATTGTTTTTATCCTGATAAACATGGACCCATTAATTGGGAATGTTCCCCCCCGTACTCTACGGGGGCGTGTTTTTTTTGGTGCCCACGTTACCGGTTGCCTTTCCCCTCCCCGCTTCAACAACGCTAAGTGGAACCTTTAGCGTTTTTTTCCCCCACTAGTTAGGGCCCCTCCCTATATATAACATTAAATATTATACTTTTAAAATTTACCGGGGATAGGCCCCCTACACTTGATATTTAATTTGTTTTATGAATTTTTGTTTTTCTCAACGCAAGTGTTTTAAAGGATGTGGGGCCCTAAGCTGTCCACCACCTTGGAAGATGCCCCCTCCCAAAAATCCTCAAGAAAAGGATTCCTATAAACGTTTGGGTCTTTACCCAAACCTTTGATTACAACAGGGAGTTTTTATCTGGCAATCGTAAAAAACGGCCCCTGAACCGGGATGTAGCACCCTTCCTTCCGTACAAGTAACGGACTAATACATCGTAAAGTGGATTTTAACTTAGAACCTAAAAGCGACTTGGCCTAATTTCTAATTATAATGTTTACCTGGTGGTACCCAAAAAATTTTTAGATTTGGGGCCTCCTCAGCGTTTTGTCGCCAGTGTTTTTTTAAAAAAAAATTTAAGCATTGAATCCCCGTTACCGGGGTGTTTTGCAAACTTGGGGTTTTTTTGGCGACCCTGTGGGGGGTTTAAACGAACCCCAGGGTTGCAAATGAACCGGTTGAGGTTTTCAAATTGCCTTAATTTCTAAGTTAATTTCAATCCCGCATTCCAACCTGCCCCCGTTCCCCCCCCCCCCAACTCACATAATCGAACGCTAGAAATGTAAACCGGGAACTTGTATTTAAGCATTTTAGCTTATAACTAATATAGGCCCCTAAGTTATAAGCCACCCTCCTTGGAGGTTTAAATTAATGTTTAAAAGGGGAAGGATGGGTTTTTTGAACCGATAAACTCCTTTATCAAATGTGGGGGTTTTTTATTTTTTTGGTTTTACAGCATTTTGGAAATGGCCATGGCTACAAGTTGCCTTTGGCCTTTTTGCCTTTAAATTTTTTCCCCCCTTTTTGATCATGAAAAATTGAATAGAATTCCCTTACCCATATCCCCTTGTTGCTTTTCTTCCAATGGGCTGTGTTACCCAACTTTCCTTGCAATCAAGAAAATCGTCCCCCAACATCCCGCCCTTTCTGTTTTGTTTCTACATTTTTTTACCCTTCCACCTATCAGTTAAAGTGTTTTTTTTTTTTCCATTTTTCCAAATGCCTTTTCCCTATTGCCGTCCCTGCCCGGTGGGGTAACCGGTAACAAATACTATGGGGTCCCTGGGGTCCCCCGAGGGACGTTTGGTTTTTCAAATCCCCGCTCCAAGGCAATGGTTGTTTTTTTTTTTTTTATTGTTAATCGTCCTTTTATTGTCCCATCTATCCCACCCGTTCACCACCCCAACATGTCCCCCCCTCAAATAGCCCTTCGGTGGGGCATTTAGCTTATAGAGAAAAACGTTTAGGCCAACAAAAAAGCATCCAGCCCATTCTTTTTAACGATTCATACTTCTACGAAAGAATTAAAGGCCCTCCACAACGGGTTTTTTTTATGGAAAAAAGCGCCGTCCCCCACCGCTAAGGAATTTACTCCCCTTGAAACCCTGTGACCCTCATGGGCCTTGCAGTCCCACAATGGTTTTTTTAACCGGGAATTTTATTTGTGCAAAATACTGGCTTTTTTGCAGAAAATACTTTTTTTAGGGAAAAGAAAAAAAAAAAAGCCTAATTTTTTTAATCGGGTTTGGTTAATTTGACTACTAGGAACCTTAACTGGTTTACAAATTTTTTACAAACGGTTTGGTGGAAAAGGCCAACTGGGGCTAAGTTAAGTTTAGATTGGAGAAAGGGGTTTTGGAACAGGTTTAGGAAAGCATAGGGAACTAAAGCCCCGCCCTGAGGCCTGGGGGGGCCCAACAAACCCTTTTCACCTTTGCCTGGATGACCCAAACTGGCAGCTAATTTTAAAGTTTGTTTTTTGGTGACCCGTGGTTTAAATTCCACAAACAACCGTTTTTTCCGTCCCCCCTTTCCCTGAAGACTCCATCAGGGACAGGCGGATAGTGGCCACTAAAAATTCAGCTAACTACATACAACAAAACTCCCCAGAAGGACCCCCCCCCGAAACACGTCATGGATCAAGGTAACATCCAACTTTTAAATTAGCCTGCAAAAAGTGTTGTTCATCAGCCGGTGAAAAGTTTTGGACCCCCCCCATCCCCTTTCAGGCTTGGCTTTATTGTTTCTTTTTGGCTTTCCCCAACCCTGTCCCCCCCCCCCACCCTTCCTTTCTTTTCAATTTTATTTATTTTTCAAAACGTACAAGTGACAAGATACCATAATTACATAATACAACATACCAAGGTCAAAACTAAAATGACCGGTAGCTAGAAATTTTCAGGCAAGCCCCCATTTACCACATGCAATGTGTCCCCCCCCCCCCCCCCCACCCCCCCCCCCCCCCTAAAAAGCTTCATGGGGGTAAAAAAAACAAATGAAAATGGCCAAGTTACAAACCCAACCCAACAGGAAAAAATATAAAAAGAAAATGTGGGGGAGGCAAATATTTCAAAGATCTGCCATTTAAATGTACAAAAAGTTTTAGTGAAAATTTTTTTTAAATGTAGAGAAAAGAGCAAGAGGCCCAAGTTGGAGAAAGAATTAAAGAAGACCGAGGTAACGGGAACAAGAAGGGTGGGCACGGGGGGCCCCCCCCCGTCCGGAAGCCATGAAAGAAAAATGGTAGAGCCCTCCCGGGAGTGGATGTACAAAGTTGTTCCTGTTTGAAACATGATCAAAGCCATCAGGTTTTTTGCGGAAGGAAGAAAGGAATGGGTTATTTTCGATTAATCATTTTACTGCGTGGAAAACAAAAAAGAATCGTACCCGGAAGATTTGGAAATTGGAGGTTTATAATTGGGGTACGGTTGTTTAGAAAAGGTGAACCGTTAAGAAATGGGTGGAAAAATTATAGAGGGGTGGACATTAAATGTGGTTCCCACAGTTGGTTTGGCAAACATTTTATGAGGAAAGTTAATAGAACCTAAGACCTGAAAGGGAAAAAAGGGTATATGACACAGAATTCTAAACACGAAGAAAAGCACACCCCAAAAATTAAATGGGTTTCAGGAAGTGGGGATGGTCCCGCACCTACTTAATTGAAATTTCCCCCCATATTTTGGCTATAACCCTATAAGAACAGAAACAATGGGACAGGGGGGGAAAATGGCAAAAATGGGGGGAAAGACGTGCACATTGTTGGGTTTTTTTGGATCTGGAAAGGCTTAACGCGAGTCCCCGCCTGTCCCTAGAGAGAAAGTATGGGGAGTGTCCTTAGAGATTTAAACAAAGGAGTGTGATAGTTTTTAATTAGACAAGATAAACAAAGTACATTATCAAAGCGGAGTTGAAAAGTTTGGCATACCAAAACAGAATTATGCCGTAAGGTCAGAATTGGGTTGTTCCCAAGTAAAATGAAAGGCTTTTGGCCGACAAGGTTAATGTGTTGTTATTCCCCTCCAAACCACCCTCCTTTTACCTGTTTTGTTTAAATGGATGAAATTTATAAGAAGAGTGGAACCCAAATACAGAATGGAAGGGGGAACACCAAGAACCCTTAGTGGGTGTTTTTTGGCCCGGAAACGATGTTGGTTTGATTTTGGGGGTGAAGAATGCTAGAAGGAGTTGGCAGGAGAAAAGTGGGAACAGAATTGGAAATGCCAAGAAGTAACTACAGAAGTTTTTGGTCCTAAAAATCCAATCCAGAAAAGAGTGAAATGTTTTTTCCCTATGCCCCAAAAAGAAACAAAGGGGCAAGGGCCTGGAGACCCGGTAAAAAGTATTGGGTACTACGTTGAAAGGAAGTCTTAAGAAGAAAAAGAAGAATTTAAAATATTTTTTGGAAGTATATTGGGGACCAATAGAAATGCAAAAGTGTGGGTAGGGGGAGTTGGTCATCTAGAGTTGCAAAAAGCAGAAAATGGGTTTTTTACCCAATTGGTGGAGAAAAAAGTTTACTATGGAAATGAGTTTTGGTTTCCCCCACAAAAAATGTAAAATTTTGCTGTACTAGGGAATATTTTTGGTACCTTTTACTAACAATGGAGGCATTACCCAATGGGCATTTTGGGGAAACAAACAAGAAGAGAGTTCCCAACTGGGAAAGCAGCCATAATGAAAGTTTTTTAAGGGAAGTCCCCTCCCAAGGGGGGAAGTTAAACAAAGAATGGGACCCAAGGGAATAAGAAGTAAATGGAAAATAAGGATAAAGAAAACTGGGACCCTTGGAAGGAGAATTTGAAGTTTTAAAGCTAGGAAGAAGAACGTCCTTTTAAGATTGGTTTTTTGGGAAACGTAATGAAAAGGATGGGCCAAGAGAGATGAAATTTCCCAAGAACGAAGAATTTGAAGCGGCAGAGGAGGGAAAAGAAGAGGTTTTTTGGAAGGCGAAGAAGAAGAAATGGGGAAAGATTTTAATTTCAAGGTTAAGGACGTTTGGGAAAACCGGGATGAAAGGGTGTTGGGAGCATTTGGCAAGAGTAAATAGACTGGTGGGAGGGACAGAAGAAGAGTGGGAGGTAAATTGGGTGGAAGAGGAAGGGAGTTGATGATGTGGGAAGAAAACACTGAGTGCTGGGGCAAGCTTAAGTTGGGGTCCCCTACAAGTTTTTCATGGCCCGAGATAATGGTGGGGGAAACCCAACAACTTCCAAACCAGACATAGCCTTGGCAACCTTGAGTTTATGATGATTTATTATTTATTAATTTATTATTATTTAAATTTTATTTTATAATTAAATTAAAAGTATTTTATCCGAACAAGAAAAGTTTTTTTTTAATTGTAAGAATAAGGCGAAGTGTAATAGTGAAGCCAAAGTCAATTTAGCAGTGGCCCGTACAAAACACAAGGGCCCCTCCTATTTTTAGGACCCCTCAACTTTAACTTTATATATGTAAATATTAATGGTTAAGTATATTTTATTAAGTTGCCATTGCTTTTTTGCTACGCCCCTGATGACCTTTGCTTTAGTTACCCCCCCCCCCCCTATCCATAAAAACGTTAAAAAAAAATTTGCAGGGGGAAAGATACTTTTGCCAAAATGAAATTTTTTCTAAATTTACTCAGGTGGAAACATGACGTAAAGTCCCCCTAATCGTAAATATTGAAAAAACCCAAAGAATTGTGGGGCACAGTTTCTTCTATGCCCCGCTAAAACGCGGGTCGAAATACCAAATATCATGTTTATTGCCCACATTTTGAAATGCTTTTTACTCTAAACCGCGGGTAAAAATTGCTTTGGTCTGGGATTGTTCGTGAGTGGGTTACATTCAAATTTGAAACTGTTTTACAGCCCATCCCCCCCCGTAAATTTTGGGTTTGGAGATTCGATAGTTAAACTTTAGTTTGGAAATATAACAAGCCTGAGAAAATATGTTAAACGCTTTAAGGTCATGCGGCTTAAACCAATTATAATGCAGTTTAAGTTTTTTTTCACCATTTTAAATATGTAAAAGAATGGGGTTTTATTATAGCCCTTGGCAGAGTCCCCCCCCGGTGTTTTTATTTTTTTCTTACGGTCATTGGTTTAATTTGGGGAAATGCTTTCCGGGTTTTATCAAACAGCTTAAAATAGCAAATAATCTCTATTCCCCAAAATAAAATAATGAAGATGAAATCCAACTTTTGAAAATAATTTAGCACTTTTAGAAATGTTATAGACTTACAAAACGTTTTTTACAACTTTTACAAAAAATTATTTTCACATATCAATTAGTTTTTGAAAACATTTTTTCAGTAATACTCACAAAATTGTATAACCCAACAACTACTTTTCTACTTCGCTCCCAAAAATTCTTTATTTTTTTATTTTTTTTTTATCTTTTCCGGGAAGTATACCAGTTTTGCCCCGGGTTTTTTTTGCAATAATATGGGGTAAAAGAACAACTTAGCCCCTACAACTATAAACCTTTCTATTTTTAATTAGTATTCCAAAGGAAACTCAGAACGATTTTTAGATACTATTTATGAAATCCAAAAAAAGAGAGCTAAAGGCCATTTTTTTTTACGAAAATTACTATATGCAATGGAAGGTAGGGTTTTGTTTGGTGGGTATTTTGGGTTTTTAATAAATTTGGTGTTTTTCATAAATTTTAATGGTACATGGAGTTAGCCCACTATAATTTTTCCACTGTTTCTTATATCTTGGTTCTATTCATTGTTTATTCACTTAATTTATCCCTGCAAACTGGTTTGCTTTCACCAAAAATGTTTGTTTTTTGGGCCTAGTAATAAGTATTTTACTTTTGCACATTTTACATTAACTTGTTTTTTTTTTTATTTAATCTACTATTTTAAAAATCTTTATTTTTTAGGTGGTTATGTTATTTTTTTTATTTTTATTTTATTTTTTTAATTAAAACACGCTGAAAAGGTCATTTCACTGATTTTGACTGATACTTTTACCTGGGGGTTACTTCACTTATTATTTTGGTATTTGCTTAACTTCTAGAATTTTGGAAAAAATATTTGGGAATTAAGTTCAAAACAATCATTATTTCCACCATGCATGATTTTTTTTCTCTTTATGTAACATGTTTCCACAAGTTAAGCCTGTCCTGTGCAGCTTGTGGATGGCCCGAACTTGTTTATAGAAAATGTAATAAAGATATGGTATTTCAAATAAAAAAAAAAAAAAAAAATTATTATTATTTACTTTATTATTTATTATATTATTTATTATTATTATTATTATTATTTATTTATTATTATTATTTATTTTATTTATTTTGTTATTATTATTATTATATTATATCATAAAATATCAATATGGGGAATTTTTAAATTTAACGAATTTTTTAATTATTCCTTGTTTTTTTAATTTTTAAGATGGGCGGGATGCCCCCTTACAAACTAAGAAGTGGGTGAACCTGCTTTAACCTACTAAATTTTTTTTTTTATTTTATGTTTATTATGTAGTCATTATTATTTATTTATTATGATTTATTTATTTTTTAAATTATTTATTTTTTTTTTTTTATTTTATTATTTATTTATTATTATTATTATTATTATTATTATTAATATTATTATCAATCGAAAAAGGTAATGAGTAATAGTGATATAGGCCTAAAAACCCAAGTTTTGTTTTTAAAAATAAAAAAATGTGTTTTTCTGCTATTTCTAAAAAATTGTCAGTTACTTTTCAAAAAATGGAGGACTTAATACCGATCTTGTTTTTAGGGGGGTGACCCATTGCTTTTCCCAAAAAAGGTTGAAATTGAATTCATTGTAAAACCTAAGAAATTTGATTTCAGAATCCGATATCCCAAGACAAAAAAAACAATTAACTATTTTGTACCCAACCCGTTTTTAATTTTGGTGAACCTTTTTAATTCCCAGCCAGTCCCCCTTTTGGATAAAACGCGCCGTTTACTTTTTACCCCACAAGTCCGTTTTTTCACGTCAGGATGTTGGGCATTGTCGTCTGGACCTTCTTCCGCACCTCCACCAAAAATCGCGTTTAAATTCTGGACTGGGCCACCTACCCCCACCATTCAACCCGCAATTTTGCGCACATAAAGCACGGTTTTCATTTTTCGTGTTAATTTCCCGTGCCTTTTTACACCAGTTTTCATAATTTTTTGGTTTCGTTATTTTTGCCATGTTTTTGTAAAAAATGTTGGTGTTTTTTTTCCCAACTAAGTTGATTGTAATCTTTCCTTTTGTCCAATATTACATTTTTTAAGGGCAATTAAAACCGGACCTTGAAAAATTCCACGAATTTCCGTTATCATTTATTTTTTCACTTGCCCTCCTATCGATCGATAAATGTTCCCCTGTGTTTCAAAAAGTGATAATTTTTATTTTATTGTTGTGCATCTCTACATGTAGGCAGACCTAGATAATAGGCACCAGTTCAAACTTAACATTACATTTTAGTGTTAGTCGAGCACTAAAAGAAAAAGGCGTGTGGGGTCAGAGTCACCAAATATGAATTAAAAAAAAAAGTGAACTTAGTTTTATAAACCGTTGTAAATTTTTTGACAACAATAACTAATAAAGCTTTTGAACAAGTATCTTCCCCACTTAAGCAGTTGCCTGTTGATTAATTTAAACCGAGGGAGGCCGGAGCAAACAGAGTGTCCCCCTCCCAATTTTCACTCCAAACGGCTTCTTCCAATTTTCTGTGATTTTCCTGTTCCTGTTCTGTACGTCCCCTAAAAAATCAGCCCCGACCCGCTGAACAGGAATTGCGCTGGAAAATTTTTAAACAGGACCATTTTGGGTAATTTTTTCTAAAAAACGTTTCAAATCACTAGATCCCCTTTCGTTAAAACCCCACAATAAATAAAAAAAAGTGATTTTTTAAAAAATTCAAAAGCATTTGTTCGTAGCAGTTAAGGGGGACGAGGTTCCCTGGGGTTCCAGGCCCCAGTGGGAAAACATTTTTTCCGCCACGGAAAGGGGTTGGGGGGGCGTACCCCCCAATTTTGAACTTTTTTTATAATTTTTAAAACCCACATATTATTTTTTTTAGGGGGTTTTAAAAAGGGAAATAAAAAAAAAATTTGGGGTGATTTTGTTTTTTTTCTTGGAATTTTTTAAAGTTTTTCACGCGATACGTTTTGAATCCCCTTCGATTTTGAATTTTCAATTTTAAAAATTATTTTTTGCAAAACAGATGAAAATTTCCTGTAAAGGGTTTACCAGGACGGTCGGTTTTTTTGAATCAGAAAAAAGGCTAACTCATTCTTTTAACAAAAAGACCCTTTTTCTTTCCCTAGTTAAAAAGGGGTTGTTTTTGTTGTTTTTTCAGCAAAAGGCGAAGGTTGGGAAAAAAAAGAAAAATTATGCCAGCCAGTCGGTGGCTGCTGTTATTATGATGGTCTTCCAGTATTCAGAGAATCCAGGTAAGTCGATCCTAGTCATTAGTCATTACTAGAGATGGGCCGTTTCCCAAAATTTGAAAACATTTTCCGATTTTTTTAAAAAGATTCCATTCTTAACTCCCCCCAAACTTAGACATAGCCTATAAAAAAAAAACCAAAAAAACTGTAAAACTAGTAAAAAAGGGTTCTTACAAAAAAAGTAAGGAATTTTTAAAATTTGGGATGTAGAAGCTTCGAAAAATTTTCAAAACCGAATCATATCTTTTTTTGATTCAATCCGAAATCGTAAAAATTTTAAAATATTCAAAAGAATTCGAATTGGCCCCCCATTCGAAAAAAAATTCTTTACGGGGCCAAAAAACCCGAGACCGAGAAAAAAATGCAAAAAATATCGATGGGGTTCGACCTTTTTTTAGTTGGCAAAAACGATTTTAAAGTAAAAAAACATGGCCGCCACGTAAATTTAAAAGAAGGAATTTCCTTCGCGTTTGTTTCAAGAAAATGGGCCCCAAAGTTTTTTCCCCCACAAAGCATTTGAAAAAAAAAAAAAACAGTGCATCCCCGGGGTTCTCTTCCCCTTGGACGATGCTGGGCAGGTGCCTGCACCGTTTCCCCAAAGCGGACGGGCCCCCCGCGGGGCCTTGTCTCTCTCCCCCCACGCGAGCCCTAGCCAGCCGGTGCCCCCCCGGAAGAAAGGGGGGCGCCGGGGGGTTTTACGCGCCCTCTTGCTTTTAACACGCGAGGATTATACTTGAACGATGCTAGGGGGGGTCCCAAAGATATTGAAATTTTAATCGATTTCGATAAAGTCGTACGAAAAATTTGGGGTATGGGGAAAAAAAACAAAATGTATTGATAGGAAAAAAATGTAGGCCTATATCGTTTTTTTTGTTTTTTTTTTCCCCTTTTTTTTTTCAATTTTTTTTTTTTTAAAAAAATGTTTGTGGGGGCAGTGATTTTTGGTTCTGCAGCGGCTTTTTCCCCCTTCCCCCCTCCCCCTCCTACACCCCAAAACTATTTTATCAGTTTTTTCCCCTTTTGGGGGGGAAAAGACTTTCTTTGGGGCCCCCCTTTGTTTTGTTTTGGTTTTTTGAGATAAAAAAATACAAGCCCACTGTGCAACTCATTATTATCACAAAAAACATAAGGCAAAACCTTGACTAAGTTTTTTTACCTTACAGTAGTGTCTAGAAAAGAGTGGGAGGAGGGGAGAGAGGGGAGAAAAAAAAGAGAGAAATCAGTTCGCTTCTAAAAGTTTCCGCGAAACCCCCCAACCCCGGGGAAAAGAATTGTTTTATTGTTTTTCTTCCCCTTTTTTTCCCTTTCCCCCCCCCCCCAATCATTTCCCCTTTTTCAATAAATGTTGTTGCATGTCGCATTGCCCGGCGGGCGGGCCCCCTTGGCCCCAAAACCCGAAGGGAACTTTTTTTTTTAAAAAGTTAAAAAAAAAAAAATTTATATTGAAAAATTTACTTGTAAAAAATTCGATATCGAATCTGATATCGATATATCCCCCTTTTTTGAAAATTTTAAAAAAATGTTGTCCCCCCCTCTTGGAAATCTAAGCCACACTTTTGGGTGCCATTTTGTAAAACTTTTGTGACCCCGCCCCTATCATAAAAAAAGCCCCCCATTAAGGGTAATTACAGTGGGTTTCCGTAAAAATGAAACAAAAAAAAAAATTGGGGCCCTTACCCACTCAGAAAGAAATAATTAGGGTTTTTTTAAAATGAACCCGGCATCGGAGGGGACAAATAAGGAGGTTTATAACAAAAACCCCCCTTTTGGGGGCAAGGGGATTTTGCATATCCCAAAGCCCCCCGAATCCCAGGACCCCACTGTCCTCACTGTGGAGTGCGGCAAGGGGGGCGGGCCTCCGTCCCCCTCCTGGAATGGGTGGGGCGTACACTCCTAGCTTAGTAAAAAAACTAATTTAAGCGGTACTTAAAAAATTTTTGTGTTGGGGCTGAAAAAGGG
>JAMZAV010019749.1:0-20472 GCA_024449915.1 Sweltsa coloradensis
CCGCCTATAAGGCCATGGGGGACCTAGGGAAAACCCGGGGGCGGGGAAACAGCCCCCCCACCCCCATCAAGGGTCAGGGGGGCCCCTGATCCCCCGGGGGGGGAAATCGCCCGGAACCCCCACGCCACCGGGGGGGTTTCCCCCCCTTTCCCGGGTTAAAAAGGAAACCCCGGAACACCCATGCGGGGCCCTGTCCGGGAACCCCCGGGGGCTTGCAAACGCCCCCCCCCCCCCCCCCAACAATCATTTCGGGGCCCTGATCATTGATGGGAAAACACCCGGTGTTGCTTCCCGGTGGGGAAATCAGAAACCACCCGCTGCAGGACCGGGGGACTGCTGACTTTTGGGGAAACCCACATCAGTCAGGGGCCCCGGGATCACTGATCAAAAACACCCGGTTTTTTTTTGCGGGGTTGGGGAATCAGAACCACCCGCTGAAATGCCCTCCGGACTGCTGACATGCCAAAACACATCCATCAGGGCCCAAAAGTAATCCCCAAATCCCCCCATTTGCGACCAGTCGAGCACATTACCCATTCACCCCGGCCCCACCGGCGCTTGCACGGGGTATAATTACACCCACTATACCCCATAAAAAGAGCTTTGCACAAGGCTTTCGCAACTTCGAATTCGAACTTTTTTCCCCGTAAATGGAAAAGTCACATCCCCTAAACCCATGAATTTGGGACACTCCAAATTGCTGGCACGCTCTCCCCTTGCATAAATTGTTCTGATTAGCCCCCCAAAGTGACGAAGTCGGAAATAGGGTTTTCGATTTCTAAATAAAACTTAACCCTTTTATCGAAAGACTAGTTCTTTTTTTCCTTCCGAGTAAAGTTTAGTCCCCGTGGTAAAAAGCACCGGGTTTCCCCAATGCAAAAGGGCCCGGGGTTAAATTTTCCCCGCTTAAGCAGTAGTGTTTTTTAAATTTTAAACGTGGAAAATGGTTTTGTGCAAACTATTTGCTCCCACGGTGAACCCGTTTTTCCAATTTTTGGTCGTTTTTTTCATTTCAAATAAAACAAAACCCCTTTTTGGGCCCAATTATTCGCGCCCTTGGATGTTTCGGTTTTGTGACGGGTTTTCCTCCAAAAAAAAACCCAGTTTGTGACAAAAGTGGTGGCCCTCTAAACCCCCAAAATCTATTTTTTTTACTTGATAATATTACACTTTTGAATACTTTTAGTAAGGGGGGGGGTACTTCCCGAAGGGAAAATTTAAAAATTTTTGAATTTTTGTCCCCCCATTTGATTTAAAAATAAATGTAAAAAATGATTTCCATAGGGGGTGCGATCAGTCTTTGAAAGGGACAACCCCGGCGAGGAAAAACCCTCTAAGAAACCCTAAGCATTGAGTAATAAAAACTTCCCAAGTCTGTATTGAAGATGGGGGAAAAGTTTAAAATCTTTTTAAATACAGGTTCTTTTGGGAAAAATTTTGAGAACAGATATTCAGGGGAAAATCTAGCAGAACGGCATAACTCTACTATTTATAGGTTCCCCCCACCAGCCTAACCGGGGAAATCCCCGGTCACCCCTCATCAGCAGTGGAGCTTTTGTCAAAAAATGAACCGTCCAACATTTTTTCTAGGTGCCAGCAACCAGCAGGGCCATAAACCAGCTACCCCAAAAACCAGAGCCAAAGGCCCCCCCCCCCCGGACCGAAAAACAAACTGGGGGGAAACATGGCTCCCAACTGTAAAAATGTTCTTTTTATCTAAAATTAAAAACTCGCTTTTGAATACTTCAATGTCAGGTAGTGTTTTGTGTATACTGTAGGATTAAAACTAATGAAAATTTAAATAATTTTTTGAGTCAGCAAAAAACCCCAAAACCCCATAAAAATGAAAATTAAAAATTGTCACGCGTTAGTTCAGCTGTCATGGGGGATAATGATTATTTTTTAAATTTACTTTTTGATGTTTTTTCTTTCTTTACACACTCTGGCAGCAATGAAAGGACACTTTGAATTGTGAAACGGGGGTTCCTATGTGTCTGTTCTGCCGTTTGGTGGCCCCGTGTCAAAAACCCTCAAAAATTTCAAAACCCTTTAAAATTTTCCATTTTGAGTGGGTACGTAAGTAAAGAACCTCCCCCCTTTAGGGCCCTAGCTAAGTCGTTTTCTATAGGAGGTAAGAAGAGTTGGAAGGGGAATACTTTCCACCCCAAGGGTTTATAATCCCGATCCATTTTACCATTTTTTTTAAATTAAAAATGATGCTTGAAAAAAAAACTTCAGTAGGGAACGTGGGGGGGGCGGGTTTATAAACCCCAGTGAACATCAGTTCTTGTCTTAGGGTTTATAAACTGTGCCATTAGACCCGCCCAAAGCAAACCGGGGGAACTTAATAAATTCAAAGTTGTTTCCAATCGGCCTTTTTGTTTTCGGCGTTGATCCCCCGGGGGTTTTTCGCCCCTGCCCCAAAACCAAGGTTTTGTATATTTCCTTTTGGAAAATATCGTTCTTTGTTTGGTTATCGTTTCCACTGGGCCCGTTTTGGCGCCCGGGGCCCCAAAAGGGGTTTTGGTTTGGGTTTTCGCTTTTTTTTTACTGTCCCCCACTGAAAAATCGGGTTATATAAAACTGAGTGGGTAGACTTTAAATACAATTTATTAAATTATTTTTTTAAATTGAGCTAGCGTAAAAAATCCGGATTTAATTGTTGAAAAGGGCCCCATAGGGAAAGAAACAGGCTGCCCCAAGTAGTTTTCCCTTGGAAAAACCTTTGTCTTTTACTCATCAGGACTATTAATTAGCTCCCTGGCAGTCGGGAGTGTTAGCAGCTCCTAGCATCCCCAATAAAAAAAACCATGGGAAAAATACACCCCTTTTAAACGTAATCGATTTGCAGGGGCCTTTCCCGATCAGTTCCTAGATGTAGTTTTTTGTTTTATTGTTTATTTGAAGTTACGTTTATTTTGATAGGAAATTTTCCATCAGGTAAAGTATTGTGTCTAAGTGGGACTCGAAACAAAAAGGTCTATGGTTTGGTTTTCGTTGTTTGCTAAAAACTGCGCTTATATTAAACTTTTCTCATGTAAAGAGCTTATCAAAGTTTATAGGGGTTTCGAACCCATATGTTTGGGCCCCTCACTGTCAATTTTGTAGGGCCTGAAAAATCTTTCAAGTTTTTGTATTTATTTTGGGACCCCGTGGGTTTAAAAGGGAACCCATCGTTTGTTGCTTGAATGAAACGGGAAAAGTTTGGGCGCTGCTTCACACCATGTTTTCTATGCTAACTGACAGGACTGGGGACTTGAAGCAAAAAGGAAAGGGTTAAACAAAAAAATTTGTCCCAATGTTTCTACTACTTCAAAGATCAAAGTTGTTCTTACAAATGAAAGGGCCTCAACCTATCAAAACTTTTTTTTTAAATTTTGATGTCTTAAAAAAAAGTTTGTTTTTTTCTTTATTTCCTATTTTCAATCACCAGTTTATCCCACAATACAATATGCCCCCAAGACTTCCTCGACCGTTTAATTTTTATTTCTTCCGCTATGACTTGAAAATATTTTAATTTTATCTTTTTTTTTTTAAAAATTTTAAAATTTTATTTTATTTCATAGCAAAACCCAAAAAAAAATTTTTAAAATTATAAAAAAAATCGCGAAAAATTTTTAAAAAAAGATTCAGTTTCTTTAAAAAACACAAAAAATTTTTTGCGTAAAAACCTCCCGACCCGGGGGAAAATTTAAAATAACAAATTCCACGTCCAGATTTGAATTTTCTTTACGTCCCAAATTTTAAGGTGGGAAATACGCAACCCCTATTTCGTGCCGGCGTTACTATGCTACAAAACCTTTTTGGGCACTTTTCTCACTTGAACACATTTTTCATTGTACAACGTGAGCCCCACTTAAGGGTAAAAAACCCAAAAACAAGGGAGACCCTTCAGAAAATTGCTGTTTAACTAGATGGGTGCAGGGAAAAGAGTGTCACGAACTTTTGAATAAGCAAAAAAAATATTGAATTGGGGGGGGGTTTGATTTGTGATTTGATCGAAAAATGTTTTGGCCAAAATGTAAAATACGGAATAAAAAAACTGCTTCCCCCGTCTTGTTTTATTTTAGCGCCCTCTGCTTCCAATCCCAAAAGGGTCCAGGGGTTCGTTTTCCCGTATTGGCAGAAGTTTTTAAAACCCCTTTTGTTTTTGGACTTCACGTCCCAATCAAGTCAACATAAAAAAGTAAATCCGTTCTTTTTACGGAAAAAAGGGAAAATGGTGACTTTGGGGGCCGTCCTAGCAACGAGGAAATTTTTCTAAAATCGGCCCTTGTTGTTTCTGGCACTGTCCATCCCAAACTGAGCTATTAAATTTCCCCAAATTAAAAAAATATCGAATTTATTTGGGTTAATCGCTCACTCGTGATTAGGTCGGGGCCTTACAGGATTGGGTTGGTCGCTTTTGGTTTAATGTCCCCCGGGAAAAATTAGTTAGGATAAATTGAGGTGGGTACTTTTAATTTCCCGAACTTTTTTTCATTTATTTATATAATAATTTTTACCTTTCCCCAAAAAAAAAGTTGTTATGATATTTCTTTTTATTTCATTTTTAGTGAATTTTCAGAAAAAACCAAAAATGTTTTGTCAACTGCAAGTGGGTTTAAGTTACCAGCCACCGCCACAGAAGTCGGAAAGCACAGACACTGGGAAAACCCTTGCACCTTGTTCCCGTCCCAATTTTTAGCCCATTAGATTTAAATCACCTCCCCCAAAAGTATTTGCCAAAAAAAAGAACCTTTTAATATCCAATCAACGAGACGACCATTGGGGGGAAAACCCCTTACCCCGGGATCAAGCGAGTTTAAACCCAAAAAACCGGGATTGATACCCCATTTGTTGGTGTTTTTTTGTAAATTTCCTACAACAATTCCATTCTTATGAAAATTTCCCCAAAGTATTGCATGTCTGTTTCCCTATGGCGCTTTTTGGGAGCTTACACTTTTAAGAAAAAAACAGATGCATTTTTAATTTGCTTTTTTTGGCGTTAATTAGGTTAAATTAAAAACGGGGTTTTAAAAATTTGAAACAAAAAAATTTTCGGGGTTTTTGGCTGGGGGATGTGAGTGGTCGGGGCGTCGAGCCAGCCCCTTAAAATTTTCTTTAAATTTTTTGGGGGAAAGGCCTCCCCCAAAAGGGGAAAATTTTCTTTGTCCCTCTTCAGATGTAAAAAAACTGGGGGTATGTTGGGGGGATGGGGACAATTGTGAAGGGATGTGGGGGGGTTTTTAAGAGGACTAAATCCCAACCCATTGCATTCACGACAGGGGAAAAAAACCCAAAAAAAATCCTTCGGGCCCAGGATTGCCGTTCTCAAAGGGTTTTAACCGGGACCCCCCGGAATAAAGAGTCGCAAGCTTAAGGCTATTCCAGACTCCAAAAGCACTCAAACCGATATTTTGAAAGTCAAGGAAAATGGCTAAAGGGTTGATTGAATAAAAGGGGAAAACTTAAATAAAAAAAAAAAAAAAAACCTTTTTTTAAAGGGGGTTTAAAAATTTTTGGGCCATTATATGAACTTTTTTGGGGTCAATAAAAAAATCAGGGGTTCTAGGTGCAATACAATTTTTAAGTTAAAACACACCTTTGCCCTCCGTACGGGTTTGTAAGGAAAAAAAATAATTTTCTAAAAACGTTTGGGTGTACAAATTTTTTTCTTTTCCACCGGTTAAAAAACTCTTTTTTTGTACCTTTGTGACATCCTGTCGGGGTTGAAATCTTTTAATAAATTTATGACTCCCGTTTTAGTTTGGGGGTTTTAAATTTTAGAAAACTGCATGTAGGCTAACTAGCGATTGGTCTATGTGGCTGGGTTTGAAGAATGTGTGAACGTTTTTGAAACCCCGGTCCGAAAATTTATGCTATAAAAGCTAGAGATTAAACACCTATGGTAGGTTTTAAAAAGATATCTATTTTTAAAAGAAAAATTTTGAAGAAATTTTTCAAGTTTATAGACTTTTAATTACAATTTTAAAAAATGATTAATTTAAAGGTCAGTTATTTAAAAGCACCTGTTGTATGTGGAAAAATTTACTAGATTAAGCAATTAAGCATTTTTAAATGGGACATTGTAAAAATATCTCAAGAGATTTGGTTTCCCGAAATATTTTTTGTGGGTGATCACAACACATTTTTTTGATATCATAATCCTTTTAATAAGTTTTTCACTGGGGTTGATTTCCTAAGTTTCCCCTTTTAAATAAAAACAGTTTACAGAAATTTAAAGAAAAGGGAAAAAAAATTTCCCTTTAAAAATTATATTTAAAAATTTTGGGTTAAATTTCCCCTTTGACACATTAAACCCGCAAGCAGGGGGTGCGGCCCCGTAAGGAAAAAAGGAAATTAGGTTTCCCCTTTGAGGGTAAAAAATAGCACCAAGGGATGGTGACGCGTCATAAAACTCAAAAACCCCGACCTATGTTTCTTTTAAAAAAGATTAAATTGCGGGATATTTGAAATATTCCATTAAAATCCTGAGAACCCCGTATTTTAAAAAACTCGTTTTTGGAATGTTTGATTGATCCTTTTCAGTATTAAAAGAAATTTGGGTTTCTTTCGTTGTGTGGAAAGAAAAAACCAAACCACACATTACGATTTTTCCGGGCAAGTTTTTAAAAAATTGTCGGGGATAAAGGGGGAACATGCACAAAACCATGATTGAAAATTACTATTTTTTTTAAAAAAAGTCTCACAAAACAGTGTTTTGGTGGGCCCTAAAAAAACAAATGTAAAATACGTACCCTGGTACAAAAACAAAAGTGCCCAAGTTTAAATTCCCCCAAGGGGCCCGGCCCCTTTGCGTTTGTGTAATGGAACTTGGAAAAAGTACCTTTTTCCCGATTTTATCGGGTTTGGGCTGAATTTCTCTATCTTGATTAGTTTCCCAACCCACACGCGTTAATCACGTACCCGACCTTTAAACTAACCCCCTTCCATAAAAATTAATTTAAAACCTTTACAATTTGGTTATCTTGTAAAAAGTAATAAGAGAGCCCGGGAATTTTTTTTTCATCAATTATTTAAAAATTTTTAAATGGCTTTTTAAATTTTTTTAAGTTTTTCCAAAACCCATTAAAGGTTATATTTATACGCAAAAATTTTTTTCCCTTTAAAGACCCCGACGCCCCCCCGCCCTGAAAATCTTTTGAGTAACTTTAATGGGTGGGCCCCAAAATTTTAGAAAAGAAATTTTTGAAAAACCAACTTCCCTTTGAATGGCCCCAAAGCACCCCGCGAACTTATCTAAGGGAAAGGGAGGGGTGGCTTGCATCAAAAAAGGGGGCCCCCACCCCCCTAATAAATGTTTCCGGGGGACCCATGCCTACCCCCTCCCCAAATTAAAACCTTTTTGTCTCATTTTCCTTTTAACGATGAAATCAACACCCCAAATTCTTCCCCCCTTTTTTGTTTTCTTTTTATATTATAAAAAAATATAAAAAATAATAATATATTCAAGAGCTGCGCCCATGGTTTATGTTTCAAACATGCTGCCCCCCAAATTTGGGCAAACGTGCCCCAAACCAACGTTTTTTTGTAAACATCACTTTTGGTTTTTGTTTTCTAATTGGTCTCGGGTTTTTGTCCCAAAGGGGACTTACAAAAAAGAGATACAGTGGCAAGAGAAAAAAATTTTTAAAATCGGGAAATTAGGCCCCAACTTCCCTAAACTGCACCGTTTTTCCAAAGGGGGGAAAAAAATTTTTTATGTGGAACTTTTTGGGAAATTTTTAAATCTAACTGATGCTTATTTATTTTTAATACTAGGGCGTTATCCTGTTTTAGGATGTTTTCCCACGAAATTTGTTATAAATTTTAAAAGGGGGAAACTTTAATTGTCCATATCCGTTTACTATTTAACTAATTCTGCGCGAAGTCACTATAGTCAAAAAAATCCATAATAGTTACAAGTAGGATCGCTTTGCTTTGTAATTTGTTTGTATGCACAGATATTTGTTGACGATCTAAAATAAAAATACAATAGAAAAAATTTAAACTTTATTTTTAAAAAATTTTAAGAAGTAGCCTATTCTACTTCCCGTTTTTGTTTTAAAAGGTATAAAAGAAAGTGCCAATAAAGGGCCAGGGGAAATTTGGGCCCTAAAAAACAGCCCCCACACGAAATTTAGCATTGCGGGGGGGGGGGGGGGGGGAACCCCCCCTGATGAGTCTTTACAAAAACTAATAATATATTGTAGACAAATTTTTTAAAAGTTTATATAAAGGTAAACCCTTAAAATTGTCTCAACTTCGGGTGGGGGTTCGTTGGTGCGGGCCGGGCCCTTCGGGTTTGGGCCCCCTAGAACCTATTGGGTTGCATTCGCCCCCCTTTGCTTTGGAAAAAACTCTTATAAATATTTTCTTGGAATTATGGGTCTGCAAAAGGATTTTTTTAAAAAAACTTATGCTTTAAAAAAAAGAAGTTTCATTTAAAACTTAAAGGGGGGCCGAAGGGCGGGAAAGGGGGCCCGGCCCCGGGAAAACCCTTTCTTTAAACCCCCGGAATATTAAGTAAAATTTTTAAGGGACACATGAAATAAAAAAAATTTCGGGAACTTTTTGAAATTTTAATAATGGTATACAACACAATTTTTTAAAATAAAATAAAAACCTTTTTCTTTCCCTTTTTACACCCTTTCCAAATCGCCCAAATTTCCTGATGTTTTCCATTGCCTGGGCAGAGTTTTCCGGGTTAAATAAACAAGTGGTGGGAAAAATTTATGGCGGTGCCGGGGAAGTGGCCCTTAGCCAGGGGGCCCCATTCCTTAAAAACTTGAGGCACACTCAAGGCCTTCGCGCGGTCGAAATTTGAAACATTCATAAATGAAAATTTGGGGGGTTTTGGTATTGGAGAAAACCCTTTTCTTTAGTAAAAAAAATATTACGTTGGGGGATATACATATAAAAAACCGTTTTTATTTCAAGTCAAAACCCAAATTGAATGGTACACACCCTAGAAAAAAAGGGAAAATTTTGGGCAATCAAAAATTTGCCCCCCAATCAGGGTAAATTGAATTTCTTTTCTCCGTTCGTAAAGCCAAAAAAAAAGGGGTCGGGCCACCGTTTATATCCACTAACAAACGGGGGGCCAAAAAAAAAAGGCGGTTTAGCCGGGGCCCGGAAAAAAACCAGGGTTATACCGTTTGGGCTGGGGATTTTACGTTGGACGTGGGTTCGAGAGTTAGAGTAACGGCTTCTTTCCCTCCCCCGACTTTCTGCCCGGCAGCCCGGGGTTAGTGGGGGAAAACCTAGTGACTGTCAAAGGTTCACCGCCCTTTTGGGAAAATGGGTGGTAAAGCCGTTGGCCCCTTTTGGTAAAATTTCGACAGAAGTATAGGCTACGTGTGGTTCCCGGGTTTTTCCCCTTTCCTCCCTTTTTTCATAATCATGCATACATCCCTGACCCACGGGGTTACTTTTAAAAAGGGCAGTAAATGCTGAAATGGGGCCCCCCCAAATACCACAAAAATAAATAAATAAATAAATTTTTTTGTTTTACAATGACTTAGGGTTTAGTTCTTCCCCAAGAATTTGTATCCCCAAAATCCTTAACCCACCCCCAAAAAAATAAACCCAAAATAATTTTTTTTTTTCCTTTTAATTTTTTGTGGGACGGGCGGCCTTTAAAGGGAAAACATTAAATTTTTTTTCAAAATTTTTTGTAAACAAAAAAGTGTTCCCCCCCCTTTTTAAAAACTTCAAAAAACCCCAAAAAAAAGGTTATTTTGCCCAAAAAAATTAAAGAAAGGAAAGGTTTGGGCCCCCCCTTTTTTTGTTCCGTTTGCAAATACAACCCAATTTTAATTTCAGGCCCCCCCCGAAAGTTTTATAGTTTAAATTAAACCAAACCCCAAATTTAAAAAAAACCCAAAAGCTTAAAGATGTTTTTTTTTAATGGAAATTGGTTTTTAAAATTTTGTTTTTAATATTTAAAAATTGTTTCCTTACCCCTTATGTTATTTTTAAAAAATTTAAAAAACGAAAAAAACCCCCTTTTTGAATGGCCCCAAAAAAAACCTTTCGGTTTTAAAAAAAAACCCAAAAGAAAAGGAAAAAAAAGGGAAATTTTTTTTTTTTTTTTTAAAAAACCCCCAAAAACGGGGGGCCCCCGGCCAAAAAAGGGAATTGCCAAAAAAGGGAATCAAAAAAGGCCACAAAAGACAAAAACCAGGTTTTTTAATTTCTGTAACCTTTTTTTAAATGGTTTTTTTAAAGGTAATTAAAATTGCCCCTTTTTTCAAAAAACCTTGGGGTTTTGGGGGTTTAACCCTTTTTTTTGGGGGAAAAAAGGCTTGCCTGTTTTTTCGGGTTTTAACTTTTTTTTCCCTAAATGGGGTGGGTTTGTTTTTTTTTTTTGCCCTTTTTTTTTTTGGGCCGGTGCCCGGCTGACAAATATTTCTTTTAAGTTTTAAAGTTATGTAAAAAAAAAAAAAAATTTGATAAAAACGCTAAAAAAAAAATTAAAAAGCCCTGTAAATTTTTTTTAAAAAAAAAAAAAAAAAAACAAAAAAAAAAACGTGTTTTATCCTTTTCCATCCATCCATAATCCAATCCACCCCACCCCCACCCAACCCATCCATCCATCCATCCACCCCAATCCACCACCCCATCCACCCCATCCACCCAAAAAAAATAATTATAAATAAAGAACCCCGGTTTGAAAAATTTTTGGGGGCAGTGCTGAAAAAGGAAATTACCTCCATTTTGCTATGAATTCGTTAACCCTGATGTAAAAATTCAAGGGTTTTGGGGTGATTTTTGAGATGCAATAATAGATTTTTTATATTGCAGTAGGTATTGGGGGAAATTTTTTAAAAAAAGAAATTTTTCAAAACGGTTTTTATAATTTAAAAAAAAACCAGTTTTAGTAAAAATAAATTTCTTAAAAAATTAGAAAATACCCCAATTTTATAAAGTAGGATAGTAAAATTGGGGGACGAAAATTAAATAAAACTTCTAGAAAAAATAACATTTTTTTTGCCATTATATAAAAAATAAAAAAACAATTCATTGAATAAGTCTTCTGATTCCCTTTTTTTTTTTTTTTTTTTTTTTTTTTTTTAAAAAAGGGGGGGAAAAAATTTTTTGGGGGGGGCCAGGCCAAAAAAGGGCCCCCCTTTTTGGGGTTTGGGGGAAAATTTAAATTAAAATTTTTAAAAAAATTTTTTAAAAACCCAAAAAAAAGGTTTCCCCCCCCCAAAAAAAAAAAAAAAAAAATTTTTTTAAAAAAAAAAAAAAAAAAAGGGGGGGTTAAAAGGGGGCCCCCCCCGGGGTTTTCCCCCGGGTTTTTTGGGGGGGGGAACCCCCTTTTTTTTTTTTTTTGAAAGGGGGGTTTTTTTTGGGGGGGTTTTTTTTAAAAACCCTTTTTGGGGGGGGCCCGGGGGGGGGGGAAAAAAAGGGGGGGCCCCCCCCCCGGGGGGGGGGGGGCAAAAAACCCCCCCCGGGGTTGGGAAACCCCAAAAGGGCCCAAAGAAACCCCCCCAAAAAAGGCTTCCAAAAAGGGTCCCCAAAGGGGGGAAAAAAAAAAAACCCCCCCCCAAAATTTTGGGGGGGGGAAAAAAAAAAAAAAAAAAAGGGGGAAAAAAAAAAATTTTTTTTTTTTCCCCCAAAAAAAATTTTTTTAAAAAATTTTTTTTTTTTTTTTAAAAAAATTTTTTTTTTTTTTTTTTTAAAAAAATTTTTTATAAAAATTTTTTTTTTTTTTTGTTTAAAAAAAAAAAAAAACTAGTTTTTTTTTTTTTTCCCCCTTTTGTTTTTTTTTTAAAATTTTTTTTTTTTTTTCCTTTCCAAAAATTTTTTTTTTTTTTTTTAAAAATTTTTTTTTATAAATATTTTTTTAAAAAAACCCCCAAAAAAAAAAGGGAAAAAACCCCTTTTTTTTTAAAAAAAAAAAAAAAATAAAAAAAGGGGAAAAGGGGCCCAAAAAAAAAATTTTTTTCCCCCCTTTTTAAAAAAGGGGGTTAAAAACCCCCCCCCCAAAGGGCCAATTTTTTTGGGGGGGGAAAAAATTTTTTTAAAAATTTTTTCCCCCCCCCCCAAAATTTTTCCTTTCCGGAAATTAATTTTTTTTTTTCCCCCCAAGGGGGTTTTTTTGGGGGGGGGGGATTTTAAAAAAAAAAGGGGCCCCCCCCCTTTTGGGGGAAAAATCAACAATTTCCCAAAAACATTTTGGGGGGGGGGAAAAAAAAACCCCCCCCGGGGGGGGAAAAAAAAATTTTCCCCGGGGGGGCCCCGGGGAAACCCCCCCCCACGGGGCCCCCGGGGGGGCCCCCAAAACCCCAGCCCTTTTTTCCCCCCCCCCCCCCGGGGGGGGCCCCCCCCAAAAAACCCGGGGGGGGGGCCAAAACCCCCGCCGGGGGGGCCCCCCCAAAAAATTTTGGGGGGCCCCCCAAAAAAGCCAAAAAAGGGGGGAAAAATTTAAAAAAAAAAAAAAAATTTAAAAAAAAAAAAAAAAAAAAAAAATTTTTAAAAAACCCCAAACCCAAAAAAAATTTTTTAAAAAAAAAAAATTTTTTTTTTTTTTTGGTTAAAAATTTTTTTTTAAAAATTTTTTTTTTAAAAAAAATTTTTTTTTTAAAAAGGGGTTTTGATTTTTAAAAAACCCGGCCCAAAAAAAACCTTTTAAAAAAAAGGGAAAAAAAAAAAAAAAAAAATTTTAAAAAATTTTTTTTTTTTTTTTTTTGGGAAAAAATTTTTGGGGTTTTTTTTTTTTCCCCCAAAAAAAAAATTTTTTTTTAAAAAAAATTTTAAAAAAAAAATTTTAAAAAAAATTTTTTTTTTAAAATTTTTCCTTTTTAAAGGGAGGGAATATCAAGCCAACATCGAAAAAAATTGGGTTTTTTAAATTTTAAAGGGGGTTTGGGGGAAAAAAAAAAATTTCCCCCAAACCCCCAAAAAAAAAATTTTTTTGGGGGAAATTTTTTTAATTTTTTTAAAAAAAAAAAAAAAGGGGGTTAAATTTTTTTTAAAATTTTTTTTAAAAAAAAAATTTTTTTTTTACCCAAAAAAATTTTTTTAAAAAAACCCCCCAAAAAAAATTAAATTAAATTTTTTAAAAAATTTTTATAAAAATTTTTTTTTTTCCCCCCCCCAAAAAAAAAAAAAATTGGGGTTTCCCCCTTTTTTCCCCCCCAAAAAGGGTTTTTTTTTTTCCCTTTTTTTAAAAAAGGTTTTAAAATTTTTTTTTTTTCCCCTTTTTTTAAAACCCCAAAAAAAAAAAACCCAAAAAAAAAATTTGGGTTTTTTTTTTTTTAAAAAAAACCTTTTAAAAAAAAAAAAATTTTTTAAAAAAAAAAATTAAAAACCCCAAATATTTTTTTTTTAAAAAAAGGGAAAAAAAAAAACCCCAAAAAAAAAAATTTTTTTTTAAAAGGGGGCCCCAAAAAACCCCAAAATTTTTTAAAAAAAAAAAGGGGGGCCCCCCCAAAAAGTTTTTTTTTTTTGGGAATTTTCCCAAAAAAAAAAAAAATTTCCCAAAAAAAAAAATTTTTTTTTAAAAAAAGGGTTGGAAACCTTGGGGGGGGAAAAAAAAAGGGGCCCCAAAAAAAAAAATTTCCCCCCGGGGTTTTGGGGGGAAAATTGGGGGGGGGGTTTTTTTTGGGGGGGAAAAAAAAAAAAAATTTTTGGGGGGCCCCCCTTTTAAAACCCCCCCGGGGGGGGGGCCCCGGGGGGGGGCCCCCCCTTTTTTCCCCCCCCCGGGGGCCGCCCACCCCGGGAAAAAATGGGCCCCCCTTTTTCCCTGGCCCCGGGGGCCCCCCCCCCCCCCCCCACCCTGGGGAAAAGGGGGGGGTTTGGGGTTCCCTTTTCCCCCAAAAAAACCCCCCCCCCCCCCCCCTTTTTTTCCCCCCCAAACCCGGGGGTTTCCAAAAAAATTTAAAACCCCCAAAAAAACCCCCAAAAAACCCCCTTTTAAAATTTTTCCCCCCCCTTTTTTTTTTAAACCCCAAAACCCCAAAAAAAAAAAAGGGGAAAAATTTTTTTAAAAAAATTTTGGGGTTTTTAAAAAAAAAAAAAAAAAGGGGGGGGAAAAAAAAACCCGGGTTTTGGGGGAAAACCCCTTGGGCCCGGGGGGGGGGAAAAACCCCCCCCCGGGCCCCCAAAAAAACCCCGGGAAAAAGGGGGGGGAAACCCCCTTTTTAGGAACCCCCCTTTTTTAAAAAAAAAGGGGGAAAATTTTTAAAAAAACCCCGGGGAAAAAAAAAAATTTTAAAAAAAAAGGGGGGAAAAAATTTTTGGGGGAAAAAATTTTTTTTTGCCCCTTTAAAAAGGGGGGCCCGGGGTTTTTTTGGAATTTTTTAAAAAAAAACCCCCCCCTTTTTTTTAAAAATTTTTTTTAAAAAGGGGAAAAAAAAAAAAGTTTTGGGGGGGGGGTTTTTTTTTTTTTTTTTAAAAAAAAAAAAAACCCCAAAATTTTTGTTTAAAAAAAAAAACCTTTTTTTTTAAAAAAAAAAAAATTTTTTTTTTAAAAAAAAACAAAATAAAAAAAATTTTTTTTTTTTTGGGGGGAAAACCCCCCAAAAATTTTTTTCCCCCAAAAAAATTTTTAAAAAATAAAAATTAAAAAAAAAAAAAAAAAATTTTTTTTTTGTTTTTTGGGAAAAAAAACCCCCTTAAAATTAAAATTTTTTTTAAAAAAATTTTTTTTGGGAAATTTTTGGGGGTTGGTGGGGGGCCCAAAAAAAATTTTTTTTTTGGGGTTTTAAAAAAAAAATTTTTCAAGGGGTTTTTTGGGAAAAAGGGGGGGATTTCCCCCTTTTTTTAAAAAAACCCCCCCCTTTCCCCCTTTTTGGGGGGGGAAAAAACCCCCCCAAAGGGAAATTTTTAAAAAATTTTTAAAATTCGGGGAAAAAAGTTTTAAATTTTTTTTAATTTTTAAAAAAAAAGGGGCCCCCACCAAATTTTTGGCCCCCCTTTTTTTTTTAAAAATTTTTTTTTCCCCCCTTTTTTTAACCCCCCTTTTAACGAAAAAATTTTTTTTTTGGGGGAAATTTTCCCCCCCCCCGGGGGGTTTTTAAAAGGGTTTTTTTTTTCGGAAAAAAATTTCCCCGGGGGGTTTGGGGGGGGGGGGAAAAAAAAAACCCCCCCTTTTAAAAAAAAAAAAATTTGGGGTTTTAAATTTTTTCCCCCCCCCCAAAAAAAAAAATTTATAAATTAAAAAACCCCCAAATTAAAAAATTTCCCCGGGGGGGGGAAAAAAACCCCGGGGGGGGGGGCCCCCGGGCCCCCGGGGGGGGGGCCCCCTTTTTGGCCCCTTTTCCCCCCCCAAAAAAATTTTTTTTTTTTTTTTTGGGGGGGGGGTTTTTTTTTTTTTTTTAAAACCCCCAAAAAAACAAGGGGTTTTTTAAAAAAATTTTAAAAAAAAATCCCCAAAAACCCCCAATTAAAAACCCAAAATTTTTCCCCCCTTTTTTTTAAAAAAAATTTTTTAAAAAAATTTAATTTTTTTTAAAAAAAAAAAATTTTTTGGGGGGGAACCCCAAAAAAACAAATTTTTTTTTTTTCCCCCCCTTTTTAAAAAATTTGGTTTTTTTTTTTTTAAAAAAAAATCATTTTTGGAAAAAAATTTTTTTTTTTTTAAATTTTCCCCCGGGAAAATTTAAAAAATTTTTTTTTTTTAAAAAAACCTTTTTTTTGGGGGGGATTTTAAATTTTTTTGGGGGGGGGGGGTTTTTTTTTTCCCCCCCAAAAAAAAAAAAATGGTTTTTTTTAAAAATTTTTAAAAAACTTTTTTTTCCCAAAAATTTTCCCAAAAAATTTTTTAAAGGAAAAATTTTTTCCCCAAAAACTTAAAAAAAAATTTTTTCCCCCCCGTTGGGTGGCCCCCAAAAAAAATTTTTTTTTCCCGGTTTTCCCCGGGTTTTTTAAATTTTTTTTTTCCCCCTTTTTGGCCCCCCCCAAAAAAAAAAAACGTTTTTAAATTTTTAAAAAACTTTTTAAAAAAAAAAAAAAGGAATTTTTGGGGCCCCTAAAAAAGGTTTCCCTTTTTTTTAAAAAAAACCCCCGGGTTTTTTTTTAAAAAAAAAAAAGAAAACCCCGGGGTTTTTGGGGGAAAAAAGTTTTGGGGGAAAATTTTTTAAAAAATTTTTTAAAATTAAAAAAATTTTTTTTTGGGTTTTTTTAATTTAAAAAAAAGGGAAAAAAAATTTTTTTTAAATTTTAAAAATTTTTTAATTTTTAAAATTTTTGGAAAGGTTTTAAAAAAAAGGGGGGGGGGGGGGAAAAAGGGGGGGGGTTTTTTCCCCCTTTTTTTTAAAAAAGGGGGGGGGTTTTTAAAAAAAAAGGGGGGGGGCCCGGGGAAAAGGGGGAAAAAAAAAAGGGGGAAAATTTTTCCCCGGGGGGAAAAAACCCGGGAACCGGGGGAAAAAGAAAATTTTTTTAAAGGGGGGGCCCCGGGGAAAAAGGAAAAAATTTTTAAAAAAGGGGCCCGGGCCGGGGGAAAAACGGGTTTTGGACCCCCCTTTTTTTTAAAAAACCCCAAAGGGGCCCTTTTTGGGGGAAAATTTTTTTTTAAAAAAAACCCCCCCCAAAAAAAAAAGGGTTTCCCCCAGGGTTTTTAAAAAAACCGGGGGGAAAGAAAAAAAACCCCCCCCAAAAAGGGGGGGAAAACCAACCTTTTCCAAAAAAAAAAGGGGGGGGGGGGGGAAACCAAAAAACCCCCATTCCGGGGTTTTTGGGGGGGGGGAAAAAGGGGAAAAAATTTTAAAAAAAGGGGGGGGGGCCCCCCCCAAAAAGGCCAAAAAAAAAAAATTTCCCCGAAAAAACCCCCAACGTTTCCCCCCAAAAAAAGGGGGGGGGAAAAACCCCTTTTTAAAGAAAAATAAAAAAAGGGGGGGGGGGGGGGGCCCCGGGAAAAAAAAAGGGGGGGGGGGGGGCCCCCAAAAAGGGGAAGGGGTTTTCCCCGGGGGGAAATTGGGGGAAAAAAATTTTTTTTGGCAAAGGGAAAAAAATTTTTTTGGGGCCGGGTTTTAAAAAACCCCGGGGGGGGAAAAAAAAAAACCCCTTTGGGGGGGGGAAAAAAAAAAAGGGGGAAAAAGGGTTTTAAAAAAAAAAGGGGGGGGTTTTTTTTTTTTTGGGGGGGGGGGGTTTTTTAAAAAAAAAAATTTTTTAAAAATTTGGGGGGTTTTTAAATTTTTTAAAAAAAAGGGTTTTTTTAAAAAAAAATTAAATTTTTGGGGAAAATTTTCCCCCCAAAAAAAACCCCCAAACCCCCTTTTAAAACCCCTTTTTTTTTTAAATTGAAGGTTTTTAAAAAAAATTTTAAAAAATTAAAAAAAAAATTTAAAAAAATTTTTTTTTTTTAAAAAAAAAATTTTTTTTTTAAAAAAAAAAATTTTTTTTTAAAAAAAAAAAAACCCCCCCTTCCCTTTTTAAAAAAACCCCCCCCAAAAAAAAAAAATTTTGGGTTTTGTTAGAAAGGGGGGCCCCCCCCGGGGGGGGGAAAACCCCGGGGGGGGGTGTGGAAAAACCCCTTTTTTTGGGCCCCCCCTTTAAGGGGGGGTTTTTTTCCCCCCGGGGGTAGGGAATTTCCCGGTTTCTTTGCCCCCGTTGTCCCACATGTACACGCCGGGGGAAAAAGAAATTTTTTTCCCGGTGGGGAAAAAAAAAAGGGGGGAAAAAAAAAAGGGGGGGGGGGAAAAAATTTTTGGGGGGAAAAAAAAAAGGGGGGGGGGGGGAAAAAAAATAAAAATTTTTTTTCCCCCCCCAAAAAAAATTTTTTTTTTTTAAAAAAAAAAAAAAAAAAATTTTTTTGAAAAGAGTGTTGGGTTTTTTCCCAAAAAAAAAAAAAATTTTTAAAAAAAAATTTTTGGGGGGTGAAAAAAATTTTTAAAAAAAATTTTTTTTTTGGGGGGGGAAATTTTAGGGCTCCAAAAATTTACACTTTTCAAAAACTAATTTTGAATGATTTCAAAAAATAAAATTTGTTTTTAGGATTTGGATTTTTTGAAAAGTACAAAAATGCCATTTTCGTCAATTGTTTCGGCTAATTAAAAATATTATATTTTAAATCTAACTTAGGGCTGTACATTTGGGGTTTTGTGTGGCTCGTTGGTCGTTGTAAGCATATCTGCTTCCAATGCAGAAGGTCCAAGTTTCATTCCCGCCATATCAATTTTTTAAACTCTGATAGGGACTAAAGTCCATCGTTCTTGTCTTAGATTCGTAAACGGTGACTTTGGGCCGTCCTAGCAACGAAGCGATAATAAATTCAGAGTTGTGCTGAATGGCCTTGTTGATTCTGGCTTTGATTCGGGGGTGTTCGCACTGCCCCCTAAAAATGATTGGCTATATTTGATTTTAAAAAAAAACGATTTTTGGGTTGGTTATCGTCACTCGCCGATTGCGTCGGGGCCTACAGGGTTGGTTAGTCGTTTATTTTTAAAGTCCCCCCACTAAAAACAGTTAATAACGAGTGGGTAGATCTAAATACATTTTTATTTTATTTTATTTATTTGCTTTTTACAACTACGTAAAGTTTAAAATTATTCGAATTCTTCCTGGCCGACCCATAGCTATGTGCAACTGCCATTTTTCCCAATTCCCCCTCTTAACTCCCGGGAGTGAAAACAACGACGATATCTCGAACGGGGAAAAGTCGAAGCGCGGATCATGGGGGTTAACAATGCAGGCCCCCAAACGGCCGGGGGAAACGGTTTCCGCTAGCAAAGATAGGTTCCCGGGTGACACAGCATGCTAGGGTGCCAATATTTGCTTGAGAGTGATGGGAGAAAACAACACTGGGGGAAGAATAATTTTAATTAAAAAACCCCAAAAAATAATTTCAGTGTTCCCGCGAAAACCCCCCAAAAAACGGCGGTAAAAATTTCATAAAATAATCTGGAAGATAATCAAATTAAAAAAATTGCATAAAATTATCTGGAAGATAATCAATATAAAAAGGTATGATCATTAAGTACTATGTTGCCGGGAAATGGGCGTTTTTTGGGGAAAAAGACGACTGTCCAAACAAAAAATAAATGAGGTTATTGTGGCATTCATCCTGATTTATTAATGGGATAAAACCCCGTTTCAACCCCCAGTTTTCTTTCGTAATTGACTAATTAGTATGCAAAATGCGTGAAAAAGTACAATATCCCCCGGGGAAATTTTCGTTTTAAGGGAAAAAAGACGGAATGTACAAACATAACCTCTGTTGACGTTATAGTGTGCCCAACAAACCCTAAATGAGGGTTTTTTGGCATTCCTTGATCACTTACAGGTTAAAAACCCCCCAGACAACCTCCAGTTTTTTTACGTAATTGACTAATTGTATGCAAAATGCGTGAAAAAGTACAAAAACCCCGGGAAAGTTCGTTTTAAGGGAAAACACGGCATGTACAAAAATAAACCCCTGTTGACGTTATAGTGGATTCGTCCTTATTAAACATGGTATCAACCCCGTTGACAACCCCAGTTTTTTTATAATTAACTAATTTTACGCAATGCGGAAAAAGACTTTTTCCCCGGGAAGCTCTTTTGAAAAAAAAATACGGGATGTAAAACTAAAACCCCTGTATGACGTTATGTGGCATTCATCCTTATTAAAATCTGGTACTCAACCCCCCTTGACAACCTCCGGATTTTTATGTAATTAACTAATTAATATGCAAGGTGCGTGAAAACAGCACTTTCTCCCCGGGAAATGCTCGTTTTTTTTGGGAAACGACGACGTACAAACTACCTCTGTATGACGTTTAGTGGCATTCATCCTCATTTCAATCATGGTACTAAACCCCGTTACAAACCCCAGTTTTTTACGTAATTAACTAAATTTAAAACGCAAGGTCGTGAAAAAACACTTTATCCCCGGGAAATGCTCGTTTTTAGGGGAAAAAGACGGATGTACAAACATAACCTCTGTAGACGTTTTTAGTGGCATTCATCCTCATTACAATCAGGTACTCAACCCCGTTGACAACCTCCGTTTTTAGTAATTAAAATAATTAATACGCAAGGTGCGTGAAAAAGCACTTTATCCCCGAAATTTCGTTTTTAGGGAAAACGCGGCATTTCAAACATAACCCCTGTATGACGTTATAAATGGCATTCATCCCCATTACAATCATGGGACTCCCCCGTTTACAACCCCCCAGTTTTTTCGTAAACAAAAAAATTAAAACCCCAAAGGGGCGTGAAAAAACCTTTTTTCCCCGGGAAATGCTGTTTTTAGGGAAAACGACGGCATGTACAAACATAACCCCTGTAGCGTTTAGTGGCATTCATCCTCATTACAATCATGGGTACTCAAACCCCTTGACAAACCCCCATTTTTTACGTAATTTAATAATTAATACGCAAGGTGCGTGAAAAAAACACTTTACCCCGGGGAAAAGCTGTTTTAGGGAAAACGACGGCATGACAACTAACCTCTGTATGACGTTATAGTGGCATTTAAACCCCATTACAATCTGGGACTCAAAACCCCCTTTACAAAACCCCAGTTTTTTACGTAATTAACTAAATTATACGCAAGGGCTG
>JAMZAV010019750.1:0-12858 GCA_024449915.1 Sweltsa coloradensis
ACAAAAAAACCCTTTCAATATAAAAAAAAACTAAACTAACAATTGACAAATGCAATTGTAAATCTGACATTCTTACAAAATCAAACTGACGAAAACTAGCAAATTGACAAAATGAAACTGTGAAATTGAAAAACTTAAATTTTAAAAAAGACTTAAACAAGCAAACTGACACAATGTTTTGACAAACTGACAATATAACAATACTAAACTGTGAAAACTAGCAAATTAACAAAATTAAAAATGTCAAACAGTGAAAATGAAATCTGACAAAATTTCAAACTAACAATATGAAAATAACTAAAACAAACAAGCTGACAAAATGCAATTGACAATCTGACATTCTTACAAAATCAAACTGACGAAAAGTAACAAATTGAAAAAATGAAACTGGGAAAATGAAAACTTTTCAATTTGAAAATGAATTAAAAAGCAAACTGACAAATTGTTATTGACAAACTTACAATATAACAATATCAAACTGACGATAACTAGCAACTTTTCAAAATGAAACTGTCAAACTTGTGAAAATAAAAATCTGACCAAAACGACAAACTTTCAATATGAAAATGACTAAAACTAACAACCTGAAAAAAGCAATTGAAAACTCTGAATCTTACAAAATCAAACTGACGAAAACTAGCAAAAATTTACAAAATCAAACTGTGAAAATGAAAAACTTACAATTTGAAAATGACTAAAACAAGCAAACTGACAAATGCAATTGACCAATCTGACATTTTTACAATATCAAACTAACGAAAACTAGCAAATTGACAAAAAGAAACTGTGAAACAGTAAAAATGAAAAACTGACAAAATGTCAAACTTACAATATGAAAATGACTAAAAACTAACAACCTTACAAAATGCAATTGACAATCTGACATTCTCTTCAAATCAACTGACGAAAACTAGCAAATTGACAAAATTCAACTGTGAAAATGAAAAACTTTCAATTTGAAAATGAATTAAACAAGCAAACTGACAAAATGTTAATTGTCAAACTGACAATATAACAATACCAAACTGACGAAAAACTAGGATATTAACAAATTAAACTGTGAAAATGAAAAACTTACAATTTGAAAAAAGACTAAAACAAGCAAAACTGACAAAATGCAATTGACAATCTGACATTTTACCCAAAAACAAATAACGAAAACTAGCAAATTGACAAAAAGAAACTGTGAAACAGTAAAAATGAAAAAAATGACAAAATGTCAAACTTACCCAAAATGAAAATGACTAAAACTAACAACCTTACAAAATGCAATTGACAATCTGACATTCTCTTCAAATCAAACTGACGAAAAGTAGCAAATGACAAAATGAAACTGTGAAAATGAAAAACTTTCAATTTGAAAATGAATTAAACAAGCAAACTGACAAATTGTTATTGACAAAACTGACAATAACTACAATAACAAACTAACGAAAACTAGCAAATTAACAAAATAAAACTGTCAAACTGTAAAAATGAAAATCTGACAAAATTACAAACTCACAATATGAAAATGACCTTAATAACAACCCGACACAATGCAATTTACAATCTGACATTCTTACAAAATCAAACTGACGAAACTAGCAAATTGACAAAATTTAAAATGTGAAATGAAAAACTTTCAATTTTTAAAATGAATTAAACAAGCAAACTGACAAAATGTTATTGACAAACTGACAATATAACAATACCGAACGTGGAAAAACTAGCAATTAACAAAATGAAACTGTCAACTCGGGAAAATAAAAATCGACAAAACGACAAAATTTCAATATGAAAATGACTAAAACTAACAAACCCTGACAAAAAGCAATTGAAAATCTGACATTCTTACAACATTCAAACTGACGAAAACTAGCAATTGACAAAATTAAACTGTGAAAATGAAAAACTTACAATTTGAAAATGAATTAAAACAAGCAAAAAATGACAAAAGGCAATGACAATCTGACCTTTTTACAAAAATCAAACTAACGAAAACTAGCAAATTGACAAAAAGAAACTGGAAAACAGGTTAAAATGAAAAACCGACAAAAATGTACAAAATAAACAAATGAAAATGACTATAAACTAAAACCTTACCAAAAATGCAATTGACCAATCGCATTCTTACAAAATCAAAAACTGACGAAAACTAGCACAATGACAAAAATAAACTGTGAAAATGATAAACTTCAATTTGAAAAGAATTAAACAAGCAAACTGGACAAAATGTATTGGACCAAACGGACCAATATCAACATACCAAACTGACGAAAACTAGGATATAACAAAATGAAACTGTCAACACAGGTGAAAATGTTAAAATGACAAAATGTCAAACACTTACAATAGAAAAATGACTAAAAACTAACAACCTGACAAAAATGAAATTGAAAATCTGACATTCTTACAATTTCAAACTGACGAAAACTAGCAAATTACAAAATGACCACTGTGATGAAAATGAAAAACTTACATTTGAAAAATGAGGAAAAAAACAAGCCAAACGACAAAGTTTATTGACAACTGACAAATTACAATATCAAACTGACGACTAGCCAAAAATAACAAAATGAAACTGGCAAACGTGAAAATGAAAACTGACAAAATTAACAAACTTACAATATAAAAAGACTAAAACAACCTTGACAAATTCAATTGGAATCTGACATTCTTACAAAATCAACAAAGACGAAAAGTAGCAAAATGACAAAATGAAACTGTGAAAATGGAAAAACTTTCAATTTGAAAATGAATTAAACAAGCAACTGACAAATTGTTTGACAAACTGACAATATTACAAATATAAACTGAGGAAACTAGCAAATTAACAAAAGACCAAATGTCAAACTGTAAAAATGAAAAATCTGACAAAATTAACCCAAACTCCACAATAGAAACTGACCTTAACTAACAAACCTGACACAATGCAATTGACAATTGAATTCTTACAAAATCCAAACTGAACGAAAAGTGAGCAAATTGACAAAATGAAACTGTGAAAATGAAAAATCTTTCAATTTGAAAATGAATTAAACAAGCAAACTGTCAAAATGTTACTAACAAACTGGACATATAACAATACCAACTGACGAAAACTATAATATTAACAAAATAAAAAAACAGTGAAAATGAAAAACTGACAAAATGTCAAATTACATATGAAAATGACTAAAACTAACAACCCTACAAAATGCAATGACATCTGACATTCTTACACAATCAAACTTACGAAAAAAAACTAGAAATTGACAAAATGATGAAACGTGAAAATAAAACTTCAATTGAAAAGAATTAAACAGCAAACTGACAAATTGTTATGAACAAACTACAATATTAAAATATCAAACTGGACGATAACTAGGCAAATTTTCAAAATGATGAAATATCAACAACTTGTGAAAATAAAAAATCTGACAAAACGACAAACTTACAATATGAAAGACAAAACTAACAACCTGACAAAATGCAATTGACAATCTGAAAATCGTAAAAGAGCAAACTGACGAAAACTAGTAAATTGACAAAATTAAACTGTGAAAATGAAAAACTTACAATTGAAAATGACCCTAAAAACAAGCAAACTGCCCCAAAATGCAATTGACAATATGACATTTTTACAAAATAAAACTAACGAAAAACTAGCAATTGACAAAAAGAAAACTGTGAAACAGTGAAAATGAAAAACGACAACATGTCAAACGTACAATATGTAAAGACTAAAACTACCAACCTTAAAAAATGCCAATGACATCTGACATCTTTCAAATCAAAAAACTGACGAAAAAGTAGCAAATTGACAAATGAAACTGGGAACAATGAAAAACTTTCAATTGAAATGAATTAACAAGCAAACTGACAAATTGTTATGGACAAAATGACAATATCTACAAAATCAAACTGAGAAAACTAGCAAATTAACAAAATGAAACTGTCAAACTGTGAAAAGTGTACAAAAAAATGACAAAATGTCAAACTTACAAAATTTTTTTAATGAAAATGACTAAACCTAACAACCTGACAAAATGCAATGGTACAATCTGACATTCTTACAAAATCAAACTGACGAAAATAGCAAATTGACAAAATGAAACTGTGAACAATGAAAATACATTTTTGCAAATGAGGAAAAACAAGCAAACTGACAAAAGGTTATGACAAACTGACAATATTACAATTATCATAAACTGACGAAAACCTAGCAAAATACCCTTCAAAATGAAAACTGCAAAACTGTGAAAATGAAAAACTGACAAAATTACAAACTACCAAAACCAAAACTAACAACCTGACAAAATGCAATTGTACAATCTAAACATTCTTACAAAATCAAAATGACCCAAAAAAATAGCAAATTTACTAAATGAAACTTGGAAATTGAAAAATTACAATTTGAAAAAAAGACTTAAAAAAAAGCAAATGACACAATGTTATTGAAAAAAACTACAATAAACAATACCAAACGTGAAAACTGCAAATTAAAAAAATGAAACTGGCAAAAAGTGAAAAAGAAAATTGACAAAATAAAAAAAACTTTCAATATAAAAAGACTAAAAAAAACAACCCCGACAAAAAGCAATTTACAATCTGACTTTTTACAAAATCAAAAAATGACGAAAAATGCAAATTTTAAAAATTAAACGTGAAAAAGAAAACTTACAATTGAAAATGACTAAAAAAATGACAAAATGCAATTGACACTGACATTTTTTTTAAAAATCCAAACTAACGAAAACTACAAATTGGGCAAAAAGAAATTTGAAACATGAAAATGAAAAATGCAAAATGTCAAACTTACAATATGAAAAAGACTAAAAAATAACAACCTTTCAAAAAGCAATTGCAATCGACATTTTTTTTTCAAATCAAACTGACGAAAAAGTAGAAATTGACAATAGAAACTGTGAAAAAAGAAAAAAATTTTTAATTTGAAAATAATTAAACAGCAAATGACAAATTGTTTTGACAAACTGACAAAATTACAAAATCAAAAATGTGAAAAACTAGCAAATTAACAAATGAAACTGTCAAACAGTGAAAATGAAAATCTGAACCAAATTACAAACTAACAATATGGCAACTGACTAAACTAACAACTGACAAAATGCAATGACAATTGACATTCTTACAAAATCAAACTGACGAAAAAGTAACAATTGAAAAAATGAAAACTGTGAAAATGAAAACTGTTCAATTTGAAAATGAATTAAAACAGCAAACTGACAAATGTTATTGACAAACTGAAAATATTACAATATCAAAATGACGAAAACTAGCAAATTGTCAAAATGTGAAACTGTCAAACTTGTGAAAACAAAAAATCTGACCAAAACGACAACTGTCAATATGAAAATGGACTAAAACTAACAACCTGACAAAAAGCAATTGACAATCTGACAATTCTTACAAAATCAAAGACGAAAAACTAGCACAAATTGACAAAAGTAAACTGTGAAATGAAAAACCTTACGAATTTGAAACTGACTAAAACAGCAAACTGACAAAATGGCAATGACAATCTGACATTTTTACAAAAATCAAAACTAACGAAAAAACTAGCAAATTGACACAAAAGAAATGTTAAACAGTGAAAAATGAAAAACTGACAAAATTCAAACATGACAATATGAAAATGACTAAAACTAACAACCTCACAAAATGCAATGCATTCTGACATTCTTTTCAATCAAAACTGATGACCGAAAAGTAGCAAATTGACCAAAATGAAACTGTGAAAATGAAAAACTTTCAATTGAAAATGGAATTAAACAAGCAAAACTGACAAAATTGTTATTGACAAACTGGACATATTACAATATCAAAACTGAGGAAAACTAGCAATTAACAAATGGAAACTGTCAAACAGTAAAACTGAAAATCTGACAAAATTACAAACTCACAATATGACAAACATGACTAAAACTAACAACCTGACAAAATGCAATGACAATTGACATTCTTACAAATCAAACTACGAAAAACTAGAAATTGACAAAATGTTTTCTTTTAAAAACTGTGAAAAGAAAAACTTACATTTGAAAATGAAAAACAAGCAAAACTGACAAAAGGTTATTGGACAAAATGGACAATATTACAATATCAAACTGACGAAAACCTAGCAAATAGAAAAAAGTAAACTGTCAAACTGTGAAAATGAAAAAACTGCACAAAATTACAAACCTCACAATATTAAAAAAAGACTAAACTAAACATCTTGACAAAATGCAATTGTAAATCTAACATTCTACAAAAATCAAAAACTGACGAAAACTAGCAAATGACAAAATGAAATGTGAAATTGAAAAAACTTACAATTTGAAAATGACATTAAACAAGAAAACTGGACACAATGTTTGACAAACTGACAATATAACAATACCTAACTGTGAAAACTAGCAAATTAACAAATGAAAACTGTCAAAACAGTGAAAATGCAAATCTGACAAACTTACAAACTAACAATATGAAAATGACTAAAAACTAACAGCTGACAAAATTGCAATTGGACAATCTGGACATTCTTACAAATCAACTGACGAAAAGTAACAAATTGAAAAAATGAAACTGTGAAAAGAACACTTTTCAATGTGAAAATGAATTAAACAAGCAAACTGACAAATTGTATGAAATTACAATATTACAATATCCAAACTGACGATAATAGCAACTTTTCAAAAATGAAACTGTCAAATTTGTGAAAATAAAAAATTGACAAAAACCTCCCCCCCCCAACTTTCAATATGAAAATGACTAAAATAACAAACACTGACAAAAAGCAATTGACAATCTGACATTCTTACAAAATCAAACTGACGAAAATAGTAAATTGACAAATTAAACTGGAAAATGAAAAAACTTACAATTGAAAATGACTAAAACAGCAAACTGACAATGCAATTAACAAATCTGACATTTTACAAATCAAACTAACGGAAAATTTCTTTTCTGTTGCAAATGACAAAAAAGAAACTGTGAAACAGGTGAAAAGAAAAACTGACAAAATGTTCAAACTTACAATATGAAAAGACCTAAAACTAAACAACCTTACAAATGCAATTAGGACAATCTTGACATTCTTTTCAAATCAAAATGACGAAAAGTAGCAAATTGACAAAATGAAACTGTGAAAATGAAAAAACTTTCAATTGAAATGAATTAACAAGCAAACTGACAAAATGTTATTGACAAACTGACAATATTACAATATCAAACTGAGGAAAACTAGCAAAATTAACAAAATGAAACTGTCAAACTGTGAAATGAAAAACTGACAAAATGTCAAACTTCAATATTGAAAAGGACTAAAACTAAAAACCTGACAAAATGCATTGACAATCTGACATTCTACAAATCAAAACTGACGAAAAGTAGCCAAATGACAAAATGAAACTGTGAAATTGAAAAATTACAATTGAAAAATGACTTAAACAGCAAAACTGACACAATGTTATTGACAAACTGACAATATAAAAAATACCAAACTGTGAAAACTAGCAAAATTACAAAATGAACTGGCAAACAGTGAAACTGAAAAATCTGACAAAATTACAAACAAACAATATGAAAATGACTAAAAACGAACAACCTGACAAAATGCAATTGACAATCTGACATTATTACAAAATCAAAAATGACGTAAGATAACAAATTTTCCAAAATGAACTGTGAAAATGAAAACTTTCAATTTAAAAATGAATTAAACAAGCAAACTGACATATTGTTATGACAAACTTACAATATTAGAAATCAAACTGACGAAAACTAGCAGTTGACAAAATGAAAACCAAAAATGTCAAACAGTGAAAATAAAAAACTGACAAAATGTCAAACTTACATATGAAAAAATGACGAAAACTAAACAACTTGGACCAAAAATGCAATTGTAAATCTGACATTCTTACAAAATCAAACTGACGGAAAAACTAGCAAATTGAGCCAAATGAAACTGTGAACTTTTCAAAACTTACAATTTGAAAAAGACTTAAACAAGCAAACTGACACAATTATTGAATGAACTGACATATAACAATACCAAACTGTGAAAACTAGCAAATTACAAAATGAAAACTGTTCAACCAGTGAAAATGAAAATCTGACAAAATTAAAAGCTAACAATCTGAAAATGACTAAACTAACAACCTGACTATTCTCCCTCCCCCCATGCAATGACAATCTGACATGCTTAACAAACAACAAACGACGAAAAGTAACAAATTGACAAAGAAAACTGTGAAATGAAAACTTTTCAATTTGAAACATGATTAAACAAGCAAACTGACAAATGTTATTGACAAACTTACAATATTACAATATCACAACTGAACCCCCCCCCCCCGATAACTAGCAAATGTCAAAATGAAACTGTCAAAACTTGTGAAAATAAAAATCTGACAAAACGACAAACTTTCAATATGAAAATGACTAAACTAACAACCGACAAAAAGCAATGACAATCCTGACTTCTTAACAAAACAAAACTGACCCCCCCGAACAAACTAGCAAATATGACAAAATTAAACTGTGAAAATGAAAAACTTACAATTTGAAAATGAACTAAAACAAGCAAACTGGACAAAATGCAATGACAATCTGACCATTACAAAATCAACTAACGAAAACTAGCAAATTGACAAAAAAGAAACTGTTAAACAGTGAAAATGAAAAGAACTGACAAAATGTCAAAATTTAAATATGAAAATGACTAAAACTAACAACCTTACAAAATGAAATTGACAATCTGACATTCTTTTCAATCTAAATGATGACGAAAAGTAGCAAATGACAAAATGAAAAACCGTGAAATGAAAATTTTTCAATTTGAAACTGATTAAACAAGCAAACTGACAAAATTGTCTTATTGACAAACTGACAATATTACAATATCAAACTGAGGAAAAACTAGCAAAATTAACAAATGAAACTGTCAACTGTGAAAATTGAAAAATGCAAAATGTCAAACTTACAATATGAAAATGACTAAAAACTTAAACAACCTGACAAAATGCAATTGACAATTAACATTCTTACAAATCAAACTGACGAAAACTAGCAAATTGACAAAATGAAAACTCTGAAAATGTATAACTTACATTTTGAAATGAGAAAAACAAGAAACTGACAAAAAGGTTATTGATAAACTGACAATATACAATATTCAAACGACGAAAACTAGCAAAATAACAAATGACAACTGTCAAACTGTGAAAATAAAAAACTGGACAAAATTAGCAAACTTACAATATAAAAAAGACTAAAACTAACAACTGACAAAATGAATGTAAATCGACATTCTACAAAATCCAGACGAAAACTAAGGCCAATTGACAAAATGAAACTGGAACTTTCTTTTTTTCACAAACTTACAAATTGAAAAATGACTTAAAACAAGAACTGACACAATGGTATTGACAATTGACAATATAACAATACAAACTGTGAAAAATAGCAAATTAACAAAAATGAAACGGTGCAAACAGTGAAAATTTAAAATCTGACAAAATACAAAACTAACAATATGAAAATGACTAAAACGAACAAGCTGACAAAAATGCAATTGACCAATCTCAACATTCTTACACACCTTTCCCAACATGGACGAAAAGTAACAAATTGAAAAAATGAAACTGTTGAAAATGAAAACTTTCAATTTGAAAATGAAATTAAACAAAGCAAAACTGACAAATGTTATTGACAAACTGAAAATATTACAATATCAAAATGACGATAACTAGCAACTTTTCAAATGAAACTGTCAAAATTGTGAAAATAAAAATCTGACAAAACGACAAACTTTCAATATGAAAAATTACTAAAACAACAAACTGACAAAAAGCAATGACAAATCTGACATTCTTACAAAATCAAACTGACGAAAACTTAGCAAATGACAAAAAGAAACTTGAAACAGTGAAAATGAAAAACTGACAAAATGTCAAATCTTACAATATGAAAATGACTAAAACTAACAACCTACCAAAATGCAATTGACAATCGACATTCTTTTAAAATAAACTGAGAAAAAGTAGCAAATGACAAAATGAAACTGTGAAAATGAAAAACTTTCAAATTGGAAAATGAATAACAAGCAATGACAAATTGTTATTGACAAAACTTGACAATACTACAATATCAAAACTGAGGAAAACTAGCAAATTAACAAAATAAAACTGTCAAACTGTAAAGAGCTGAAAATCTGACAAAAATTACAAACTCACAATATGAAAAAATGACCTACACTAACACACCTGACACAATTGCAATTGACAATTGACATTCTTACACAATCCAAACTGACGAAAACTAGCAAATTGGACAAAAATTCAACTGTGAAAATGAAAAAACTTTCAATTTGAAATGAATTAAACAAGCAAAACTGACAAATGTTATTGACAAACTGACAAATAACATACCAAATGACGAAAACTAGGAATATTTACAAAATGAAACTGTCAAACCGTTTTTTTTTTTTTTTTTTTACAATGAAAAACTGACAAAATGTCAAACTTACAATAGAAAATGGACCTAAAACTAACAACCTGAAAAATGCAATGACAATCTGACATTCTTACAATCCAAATGACGAAAACAGCAAATTGACAAAATGAAACTGTGAAAAATTTTCAAAAAAATGACAATTGGAAAATGAGAAAAACAAGCAAACGGACAAAAGGTATGACAAACTGACAATATTACAATATCAAAACTGACGAAAACCTAGCAAAAATAACAAAATGAACTGTCAAATGTGAAAATGAAAAAACTGACAAAATCACAAAAACGTACAAAATGTAAATGCACTAAAACTACAACAACTGACCAAATGCAAAAACAAAATTTTCGGTTAAAAAAAGTTTTTTTTTTACATTCTTACAAAATCAAACTGACGAAAACTAGCAAGTTGATCAGAAAGAAACTGTCAAACAGTGAAAAATAAAAAACTGACAAAAGTCAACACGTACAATATGAAAATGACGAAAATAACAACTTGACAAAATGCAATTGTAAATCGACATCTACAAAATCAAACTGACGAAAACTAGCAAATTGACAAAATTGAACAAACTGTGAAATTGAAAAACTTACATTGAAAATGACTTAAAAAGCAAACTGCACCAATTATTGACAAAATGACCAAATTATAACAATACCAAACTGTGAAAACTAGCAAAATTAACAAAATGAAAAACTGCAAACAGTGAAAAGATAATCTGACAAAATAAAAACTAACAATATGAAAATGGACTAAAAACTAACAACTGACAAAGGCAATTGACAATGACATGCTTACAAATCAAACTGACGAAAAGTAACAAATTTGACAAATGAAAAATTTTCAATTGAAAATGAATTAAAACAAGCAAAACTGACAAAATTGTTATTGACAAACTTACAATATTACAACCAAAATCAAACTGACGAAACCCAGAAAATAAAAAATGAACTGTCAAAACAGTGAAAATGAAATCTGACAAAATTAAAAAATAACAATATGAAAATGACTAAAAACTAACAAACTGACAATGCAATTGACATCGACTGCTACAAAATCAAACTGACGAAAAGTAACAAATTGACAAAATGAAACCCCCCTGTGAAATGAAAACTTTCAATTTGCAAATGAATTAAACAAGCAAACTGGACAAAATTGTTATGACAAACGTACAATCATACAATAATAAACTGACAACCGCATAACTAGCAAATTGTCAAAATGAAACTGCAAACTTGTGAATAAAAATCTGACCAAAACGACAAACTTCAAATAATGAAAAATGACTAAACTAACAACCTGACAAAAAGCAATTGACAATCTGACATTTTACAAATCAAACTAACTAAAACTTAGCAAATTGACCCCCCCCCCAACAAGAAACGTGAAACAGGAAAATGAAAACTGAAAAATGTCAAACTTACAATATGAAAATGACTAAAACTAACAACCTTACAAAAGCAATTGACATCTGACATTCTTTTCAATCAAAATGATGACGAAAATTAGCAATTGACGAAATGAACTGTGAAATGAAAAACTCAATTTGAAAATGAATTTAAAACAAGGCAAATGACAAATGTTATTGACAAACTGACAATAGTACAATATCAAACTGACAAAAACCTAGCAAAATAAGAAAATGAAACTGTCAAACTGTGAAAATGAAAAACTGACAAAATTACAAACTTAACAATATGAAAATGACTAAAACAAGCAAACTGACAAAATGCAATTGACAATCTGACATTATTACAATATCAAACTGACGAAAAGTAGCAAATTGACAAAATGAAACTGTGAAATTGAAAAACTTACAATTTGAAAATGACTTAAACAAGCAAACTGACACAATGTTATTGACAAACTGACAATATAAAAATACCAAACTGTGAAAACTAGCAAATTAACAAAATGAAACTGTCAAACAGTGAAAATGAAAATCTGACAAAATGACAAACTAACAATATGAAAATGACTAAAACTAACAACCTGACAAAATGCAATTGACAATCTGACATTCTTACAAAATCAAACAGACGAAAACTATCAAATAACAAAATGAAAGAAAATGAAAACTTTTCAATTTAAAAATGAATTAAACAAGCAAACTGACACAATGTTATTGACAAACTGACAATATAACAATACCAAACTGTGAAAACTAGCAAATTAACAAAATGAAACTGTCAAACAGTGAAAATGAAAATCTGACAAAATTACAAACTAACAATATGAAAATGACTAAAACTAACAACCTGACAAAATGCAATTGACAATCTGACATGCTTACAAAAACAAACTGACGAAAAGTAACAAATTGGACAAAATGAAACTGTGAAAATGAAAAACATTCAATTTGAAAATGAAATAAACAAGCAAAC
>JAMZAV010019751.1:0-24279 GCA_024449915.1 Sweltsa coloradensis
AATTGAAATTCCCTTCAAGGGATTATATTGAAAAATAAAGAGAGCTCCAAAACAGTAATTATTTTCCCAGGATATAATCTCAGATCTAGGCCCACACTTAATACTTCTAAGAGGTGCTTTGTATTATACTTGCAGAAATGAAATCATCGTTTCAGGAACTCGGTCCAATTAACACTGGCGATGAGAGGGCGGCTACACTAGGCCCATTACAGGCTCAGACGGTTCGCAAGAAGGGATTAAGGGCTCAAGGGTCCAGTTAATGGAACTTGTAAACTGGTTAAAGCTGAACTGTCCTCCTTTGCAGGCTAAGTACATACTAAATATCAATATGAAAGTATGCTTCCAGAGTTAGCAGAATTTATCTTAATATTCGATTTCGCTCTTGGCCAGATGTAAAATTGTGATAGTAAAAACATGTTAGGGAAAAACTAGTTATATGCACAACGGACATAGCATTAATATGTCCAATTAAAAAATCGGTGTCTTGATTTCAGTTGCATTGCATTTTTTTATTGTACTTATTACTAGATTGGTGTCGTCAAATGTGTTTAGGACTGTGCTGCTTTCTGCTCACCTCTAATGAAGAATATTTTTGCGTGCGGAAAAATAATTAATAAATCATTATAATATTTTATTATAATAAACCAAACAACACAAAGGGAACACAAATTCACGTGCGATGTATAAAAAACGTCCGTTTAGGTAAATATTCGTCTTTGCGTTACATAAAAACGCAGATCCATACCATGGATCTGACAAAGTGAGTTCGGATTCCGCATACAGCACTGACATAAGAGCTTTTTCGACGAACACGAACATATATTTTTCCTACCACTTTTTGGTACGATCAGCAATATCCGTTATCAATTTCCTCGAAGTATATTATCCTAAAACGTGTTATCATTTATCACAATCAACAGTGCCAATTGCAGACAAAACATAAACATGGGACGCCAAAACAAAGAAATGAAGCTAAAAAGCTGTAATAGCTGATCGCCAAGGTCACGCGACCGGTTGTGATGGACGGGTGACCCCTAACCCCAAGTTGTGATTGTGTCCGCGACATTGACCGCCGAGCCAGCGTGGCCTACCACACACTCACCTTGTATTGATTTCCAATACGTCCGCTAGAGGCGCGCACTTCAAACGACTTAAACAAACAGTGAGGTTGATTGGTTTAGTGGGAGCGATCATGTGTGACGAGCCCGTGGTGGGTCCCACGTCAGGGAGACGAGATAAACATATAGGCGGTACCACCTTAGGTTGCACATGATATGTCACCAGTAGCAACTACAACCGTGATAGACACTATTGACGAAAGGGAACGCAAGGAATGTTTAAGAAATGGAATGAGTTACAATCACAAATTATAAAACCCTTACCGACCAGGAAGACAAACTGAATGCAACATTGTGGATAGGTTTCAAATGGACACAAGATCATGTCTAACGAGAATCTTTGGCAGAGGGTTGTTTTGAAAAAAATATATATTTGAGTAATTTGATTACTACAATTCATAGCCATTTTTATTTAAATGCACATAAAAATGTGACAATGATTGCGACGAGTATACCATGATAAGAGAATCCAAAATTACTTTTAAAACGGATATGGGCAAAGTGAATCCAAAATGACTTTTAAAACGTGTATGGGCACGAATAAGTCATGACGTCATGTATTAAACAACTAAATTTTAAGGTGTTTTAATACGAAAAAATCACGCTAAGCATACGTGAGTCATGCACTGGTTACGCGAAGGTATTCGGTTACACAATGTGGTTGATGAACATGGTGCAGAAAGTCACACGGTCGTTATCTCCTCCTCCTCGACACCCGCGTGGTGAGAACGATCTGATAGGTGGCAATCGATACAACAGGCGGTGGTGATTCCGGTACACGTGGCTCGTCTCATTAGGATGCGTCGGGGTATCCAAGCAACCACACGCCACCTGGTTAACAACGCGGGAACTAGAGCCAGGGAGATGGCGGGAAAATAAGAGTTTGGTATCCAAAGCCAAGTCTATATTAGTATAGTCGTACGGTGCCGCACCAGGGAGCTGTCAAAAGAGAAGAATTCCTTCGTGTTTACTCAAATCACACTTAAAAACACTATTTAACAGCTGGCTTAGACCGTAAGCTTTTTAGTGAAATTATGCAAGCTTACATATCGTGTTAAACAATTACTAACAATATGTGATTTTTCAAATAAATTCACTACGCAATCATTAAATTTGACAGTGACAGTTGTGGTGCAATAAATTACAACTTCAATTAAAATAAGGAAATACTTCGTCATATTCGTTATGTTTGTATAGTTTATTAGTTCAAGCAACATTATATAATTACTAGACTTAAAACACAGATAAATGTACTACGCTGCTACAAACACTTCTGAACACCAAATAAACAATGTTACCTTTAAAGTCATACAAAATCCAATAAACATTGTCTCTTGTTACGCTATGTGAACTCTCCCAACTATTTCACGTGCAAAAATGTAACCTCTAACGCACGTGACATTCATGTTTTATAAACGTATTAATGAGCTACTCGAGGGAAATGAAATACAAAGTCACTCAATTCGCAGTTGCGTTCATTAAAAGTTGGAGTATACTTCACGGGGTGATAGCTCTCTCCACTTCAACAGAACGCTCAGCCGGTGTACGTGGTGTAACTTCCCGCCACTAGGGGCGTCTCAGGACGGCGCGACGCCAGGGTGTCTTGGTAGTTCCTTCAGCGCTCGACAGCGCGCGCCAGGAGTCCACTCGACGCGTGGGGGTACCGTGAACCCGAGATATTACAGCAAACTGTCTTATCGGCGCGAGTAACGCTATGAATATAGTTTTTTTTTATAAAGTGGAACTACTAATATTAATATATATACAGAACATATTATAAACTTAATTCCAATTCGATCAAAAGTGCGATATAATCATATTTTTTATAAAACAATGTAAGCAACAGATAAATAAACAGTGATATAATTCACGAAGCATTATAATAAACATTGTTAATTAGAAATACAGTTTTGGCGCCATTCTCATGGCACACACAAAAACAGTGGTTTAAGTTAAGATGTTTCTCCCTAAGGAAAAGAGGGCTCTGGCATCCCGTGGTAAAATATGAAACTTAAGAGCCAGGTGAATAATATTGTATTTGATGAGTGAAGCGTTTAAAAAAATTTAAACACCACAAAAGATTTTGATTAACTCCAGATTTAAACATTTTTTTTTGTGAAATAAGTAAGTTAATTACAAGGGTTAAGAAGGGATAATGAAACTTGGATAATGTAAGTGAATGTTGAAGATCGGGATATGATCTTGGGACGTGATACACACACTGGACTCTTTAGATACTGTGACACGAATATTAGAAGGCTTACAATGAGAGATTTTAAAACACCTCTAGTAAATGGTTTGGTGGAAGTGCGGGGATAAGCGGCATTGCTGCACTTCAGACACTTTCCTTCTGAATTATGTACACCCGCCCACATACATAAACCAAGGCGGGAGGAGAACACATTTACTCGCTAAGCGCTTATGAGGTTCCTCTTCTGAATTCAGTTATCGAAATTTGTTTAAGCTAGTACTCTTGGCTGACAAGAGATAAATTTGATAGCAGTTGCAGCAGTAAGCTGGAAGGTATATACAAATTATGCTATATTTTTATAATAACTGATATTATGTTATAGATAGACCACGCATTTGTTTCTTTATTATATATCTTGACAATTTTGATGACAAATACGAATATCATTCGATGTATTCTATCTTTGGGTATTGCAGCTAATTTAAGTACTTTTTTGCTCACGGTTTTGAATTTGACTCAACCATAAAAGTCGAACATTCATTAGGAACGCAATTGAAATATGATAACATAGCTTCTTTAAGGTTGGTAATTCATTAATACAGAACCAACTAGAGGAAAAATGTGGCTTGTATTCGGTGGTCTGAAGAACCATTTGTCGGCTCTACACATGGAAGTAATCGAAAATGGTGGAGGCGCCGGGGGTCCACGGAAATAAATCTAAATCCGCGTTTACAGTCAAACCACTCACTGAAGACCTTCAATAACTTGTTCCAGGTTTGCAGGTGTGTATGTAATTGTTTAGTATAGTATGTTGATAGATAAAAGTCGGTGCAGATGGTTAAAAAAACACCGGCTCGAACGTAGAATGAACAATACAAATAACTCCAAATCACGCACACTTAGTGTCTTACTCTGATGACCGACGATTATGACATTTCTGCTGTCTCAAAAGTTTAGTAATTACTAGAAACATTTCTAAATAATACTGAATTTGTAGCTCTACATGAACATCTCAACAAGTACGAGCGGTCGGTGGAAACTTCAAAGCAGAAGCTGAACTTGTACACAAATTAAATATCTCTTATCAGACTACGCGTCGTTAGTTCTAATAAGACCAAAACGAAGGACTAAAGGCGACTGTAGTGATAAGCTATGAATGACAGAACAAGAGCAGATCTATTGTAATTCCAGGTAAATAGACTTGGTCAATAATAAATTAATGTGAAAGTACCTATTAAAATATAATGTTATCAATATTTTCATTTTTAAATAACACATTTTTGCTACCAATTGATAATGATTAGCAGCTGGCTAATCTTTTAAAAGAATTCGCATAACCGCGGATAAGGTGTAAGTGTTTGGGACACAATTTTACACCCAAAAGTAGAAAAGATTATTCTCCTGAAACATTAGCAAATACCAAACGAAGAAACCTTGCTGGTTTCAGTATCTGTAAGAAATAAGGTCTAGTGAATCTATCTAGGTTTCTGCGTTGCGACGTTGCCAATGTCATTGTTTTCGCCTTTGTTCCAGTATGAAACGAAATACCGATTTAAAGGACTGATAAAGCGTTGTCGGTGGTTGAATTCAAAGGAGAGGTCGTCTGTTTTGTGTTTGGGTTTGTAACCGAAGAGCAAATGGGTACAAATTCCAACTGCACGGTCGAGTGTAATTATTTGGACCAATATGACCCGAACTGCAATATTGTTTAGTTATATCGTCAGATCAAGAGGTGTAGACAAGCAAACTGGAACACAGCAAATCCTTTCGAAAACAAAATAAGCAATAACACTCCGCACACATATGTGGTTATAAGCGCAATGAGAATAAAATCACGTTGGTAATTACAAAAACTGTGGTAATAGAGTGTGAGGTCTGTTTAGATTTTCCGCTACTTGATCTGTCTGGGCACCTTGGTAAAATTTTATGTCTAAGCTTACCAAAGATACTAGATAAAGAGTACGAGTGATTCTAAATACAACTTTTAAATAATTACAAATAGATGTTAATGCCTTTTGGTTCTGTCAAATGTACAAACACACCAAAAATGCTCACATAAATATTGGTTTGCAATAACTTTAGGAAACCCGTAAGCAAAGAGATAATTAGAGATAGAGCAAAATAGGTGCCACATTTGGGCCAATTAGTACTATTACTAAAACTGGAAAGCTTATATATTTCTTCATTACGACAGTAATGTGATACTGCAAAACTCCCTAGAAAGTATCGAGAATAATATCAGAATTCAGAATAGATATGCCATTATGTTAAGATCTCTATTACCTCGACGCAGCAGTTATAAAGATGCCCCCCCCCCCCGTTATTTTGTGTTGTATAAATACAAAATGGCAACAAACCGCAGTAGTGTAGACGAATAAAAAACTTGCGGTACCAAAACTCTATCAAAAATGTTAAAGGCAAAGCACTCACTAACGAAAATTCAAAAGTACACATTGTAGGCCTACGTTATTAATAATTTTGTTTTCGAAACCAATTTACTACGATGCAAATCTCTTTCAACACAAAATTCAATATTATTTTCGGAACTAAAAAGAAAACAACGCTTCTCGAGGTTACAATGTGTTCCAAAACGGTGTATTTGAAAAGATTGTTTACTTTCAGGATGAAATTCTTTACAATATTAAACCCACGTTCATATTCAAAGCAAGATAATTAACTTTTGATTGATAATACATTGAACAAAAAAAAAAAAAAAATTATTGTATTTAGAGTCGTACCCACTCAGTTATATAACTGATTTTCATGGGCGACAGTAAATTCAAAGCGACCAAGCCAACCCTGTAGAAAACCCCGACGCTATCGACGAGTGAGCGATAACCAACCAAAAGATCGATATTTTTAATAAGGAAATTAGCAATCAGAGTATGGACAGTGGAACACCCGCGGATCAACGCCAGAACAACAAGGCGATTCAGCACAACTCCTGAATTTATTATGTTCTCGTTGCTGACGGCTCCAAAGTCACCGTCACAAAACGTAACAGCATAAGAATACAAACTAATAGTCGATATTTTTAGCATGGATGTTGAAGAAAGCACATTACAACTGTCTATGTGCCAAGAGTTTCCAGAGTAAAGAACCAAATCAAACTACGGTGAACTGTTTTTAAAGAAATGTTCAACGTCTGGCCGGTTGGTCATGTTCAAAGCAGGCAGTGTTCCCGCCAATAGGGAATGTAAGGATGCTCTTGCAGTTGCCCATTATATATAGTGCTCAACACTAAACAGGTGGGAAATTGTAAAGAAAACATATTTAACGTTAGAGTCTGTAAAACGGTATTGTAAATTACAATAAATCGGTTAGGAATAAAATAGATGATTTAAATAACATTTCGAATATACCTATGGATGTAAATATAAAAGTAGCGGATAGCAACCACTCTATCAGAAAAGCTATTTTCATTTTGTTTTAGTATACAGACGCGATTTCTCGTATTTGGCCCAGCTCACTATATCGAATGCTTAGAGCTAAAAACGTTTTCGGTTTAACGCAATCGAGTAGTCGTTGATGGTAGTCTCTTAGATATCCTGTCTCGTTGGTTGTAAGAACAGGAATTAAAGGGCGTATTAATAAATTACGCGATTGTTTTGTAATCATATCGCTCTCCTACCGCGGCGTAAATCATCGTCTCAACCAGGAGGAAGAAATTACCAAACGAATATAGGATAACGTCATCAGAATCCGTCGCCCAATACATTGGTTAGCCATCACCTTATTTACATGAAGAGCACTTTACGATAGCCTCAAAACCCAAAGGGAAAATCAACCATCAAAGAGTCGTCAAAGTTCATTTTTAAAGTTGTGAATATTTCAAACAACAAAACGCACAAATTCAGCTGATTTAAATTCAAAATTACGTTTTGCATTTAATAAATCGATAGTTATTAAGATGATTCAAGTCCGTCATATAGTCAAGCACAAAAACCTTCGGAAATGGTGAAGGTTCTTAGCCACGATACAGCGCTTGCTGCCTCCTCTAGTGTTAGGGAGGACGAGATTCGAGAATCTCTACTAATGTCTCCGTCCTTCATGTCCAGAACCTAGAGTACGGGTGTCTGATCCTACCTTCTGCTGTCCAGGACCTTGGATGATGTCCCGACACGTCGCCGGACAAACCACCGGCGGTTGACGCAACATCTCCTCCTCAGCGGTCAGCCCAATCACGGATCTGCCAATCAGAGTGAAGGCATGACTAGCATGTATGGAGGTGACAGGTCGAAAGATTGATCAATCTTACACGTGAAACCAAGGTTGTGAGGATGAGATTTATTGTACGAGCCAGCGGCATAGATATGGCTCGCGAAGAAACCTAGATCAGGACGTATGCGTCAGTTAAACTCCACACATGCCACGTATTACAATTCCAATATGTTATACATTCGGTTTGATAATAAAAATAATAAAATAGTCTTTTATAAGCGTTGGGAACGTTCAATCTTAAGAAGAGTAAATACATTATAACCTTCTCAAACATTTTTTCTTTATATAGACTGTATGTTTTTTTTTTTTTTTTGAGTCATGATAATAAATTTAAAACTGTACAAATCATCAATCATTAAAAGTATAATCATTTAACGCAAAAAATAAACTATAAGAACTACAGGAATAGTAAATCACGCTAACATCAATCAACACAGTTATCCAATTTTTTAGTTTACAAGTCGGACTTACTGCCTGAGATGAGATAGTTAGCATAGCTCTTTATTTTGCTCTCAGATACATAAAAAAATTGCGTGTCTTTTCCACTCTAAACCAGACTATCAGGGGCATAAATGATCACGACTTAGATTTATATAGAAAATTACAGGCATAAAGACACTGGCTTGCATCTATCTAGTCATATTACCATTTGAGCGGTGCTATTTGGTGTATTAAATAAAACCAAAAACACACCTATAGTGAGGACACATTAGGTCGGGGGCATAACACCGGAAAATTGTTTGACTACAATTTTTTTTATTTTTAGAGACTTTTAAGTGGAACTTCTCGAAATATGTAACAATTCAAGGGCCTTGTAGACCACCGTAGAACCAAGTAACATTTCAAAGAGAGAAACATCCCCTTCCCTTGGCTTTCTACGCCACTGGTCGGGAAGAAGAACGAGTCTGTTTCTCGCGAGGACGCCCGAGGAACTCAGCGGAGTGACGACAAAACACGACAGAATGCCGATATACGCGTTAGTATTGGAATTTGGCGCGACGTGTCGCGGCCGTCCAATACCACCGCTCATAATTAATTTACTACGTACGCGCCGTGCGATGCGGGCCGACGGGAAAGAAAAAATAAATGATGATGCACCAGTTGCCAATATTAAAAGGGAGAGTATCGAGAAATCTTTTTATCGAGAGCGAAACTATAAATTTTACATCCCACATTTTGGTTTCTGTAATTCAAATAGGAACTTTGACCTTGTACGGTAAATCAATAAACAGACTTAAATCTTTAAAAAAACAAAACAAAATCTTGCAAAAGTCAAAAACATGTTATTTATTGATTTTCGTGGGAAAGTGATGGGACCCTTTCAGTTTCTAACAGGGAAATTTGAAGTTAGAGAAGTTGTGAAGGAAGATCTAATGGGCTGTTTTTAAGAGGACACAATCTCTTACATACGCATGAACGACTGAAGAAAACATTGGAAAAACTTAAATTTCAAATTGCCACGGATAGGTATCGAAACCGAGACCTCCGAAATCAGTCTCGCACGTAACGCATAACCTACCAGAATATTATGTATGCTATATTTGAAACAACCTTATGATGCGATGCGAAATCGGGCATTGTTGTAATACTTTGTAACACTTGCGTGTTAAAAAAAGAAAATAAAAATATACAGTAAACGTCAAAAGTTGTCAAATAAATGTAACACTCGTCCGCTTTAAATAACATCCGTGACTAGTAAATGAATAATTAAACTATGAATAAATTAAAGTTTACAATTCGAGAGAAACCATTTCACCTTCAGATATTTGCATAAGAAGAGGAAGATATTATCATAGGATAAAAATATCTTAATCATAACAAACTAGTAGGTAATTTATGGCTTTTCGATACACACATAAAATTACAAAACACTGTATTTTAAAACAACTTTTTACACAAAATACAACTTCAAATTGAAGTATGTGCATCCATAGTCTTAGCTGGTTGTCCCACAGGTTTGTACAATAGAAGTGTGAATTCTCCATAAACTACCTACTGAGGCGTGACAAAGATTGTTGGAACTATAATATTTCATCTTGTTGGACAATGCGGGCGAATCTGATGTAAGAAAGCTAGCGCTCACACTTAGCGGCGTCTACAGCGCCGCCAGGCGAGTATAATGGCGAGAAGGCGCTGAATAGCACGGAGAAATGGCTTATGAGGAGCAGCCGAGTTTGATAAAATAATCGAATGAGGATAAATGATGTAGGAAAAAATAAACTCATGACTATTTTGAATAAGGAAAACTAAGTAAAACAAAAACTGAAAGGGGTATAGGCAAAAGGAGAAATGAATGAACAGTATTCTTTGCAAACTTGAATGCTATGGCCGATTAGCGAAGATCGTGACTGTAGTAGAAATAGTTTAAATGTATTACTCAATCTCAGTGTATGAATAGTGAATTAATTGAGAACCATCTATTCGTAAACTAGAACAAATTAACTCAGAAGTTGTCTTATTATAATTATGTAACTCCATGTTGACACGGTTCACAACTTTCCTTCAAACTCCTTAATTCAAGGACACGAATAATTCAAATTCTGTCATTAAATCATTTAATTAGACCATGACTTAAATAATCTATTTTGTATTTGATTCAAGGTTCGTAGAGGAAAATTGAAACAAGTTAAGCTGACTAAAGACAGTTACACTTTCCAATGAAGTAGTACACATATTGCTAATTAAGCACACTGTATTATTTACAAATGTTGTCGTGTGTAATTTTTAACCGTTATTATCAATACGAAAATTTGTAAATCTATGATAGAATTATGAGCTTCTCTATAAATATTTACACGGAAAAAAACGTGCCCTTAATAAAAAACCATGTGAACACGATATGAAGCAATAAAGTAAGGCATATTCCACGTAAATACCCGTGGAAGGATTCTTTAGCTTTTTGATACTCAAAATCGATTCGATATGATTTACTGGCTAGTAAAATGAGTTTTCATGGTTCGTTTATGTTTCGCTTCCAAAAGTCTCTGCTATCTTTTTACAGAAACGCGTCCTCTTTCAACACTCGTTCCCCGCTGGAAGAATTTGTCACACTCCTCGCCTTTGTCCCCTCGAGCGCGGGGAGATTCGCTTTGAAGTCCGGGGTGGTAGGTAGGTAGATCTTTAGATACAAAGACAAGCGAAGCAGACAAACAACTCCACTCAAGTCATTTACATTTCCTTTCTCAAAGGCCGCAGAGACAAAACGCCAGGCTTGCGCACACGGAACCCCGCCGGAAATTAAACTCTCAGCGAGGATTAGAGTTGGTCGCATTGTTAGGGGTGGTCGTGCGGGGACAGGTTTGCGATAATGCGCGTCTCACGCCGAAGGACGAGGCGGCCGTCATAGCAAACACGATCGCATCCATCAAGTGAGAAGTGTACGGTGTGTGCGTCGCGCACACGACCAGTGCGCTTATTAATGCGGCATGCGACAGAAACTTCTGTCTGCAGTTGTAATGTGTGTAGGATTAATTAATAGTAGAAGCACCGAGAAGAAACTAAACCTTATATCAATATACAATATTAATTATTTTAATATGCACGTGTACAGCAGCGAAATTTACCGACATTATAGAACGTTTTTTGAAAAATTGAAACAACTTTGGTGGAGGTGCCGGGTTTAGCCTGATAATATAACTCGCGGTGAAGGACAATTATGCCAACAAATAAATAAACGCGTGTCAATCGGAGAGTAGGTTCGGTTTTACATCTTGAGACGTGAGCTTTGCTCCCTCCTTTTTTTACATTGATATGCGACTCATCGAAGGTTTTCTTTTAGTCAAGAGAAAATGTTTGCTTTTGTTATTTACTGATTATCATTATTTTTTTATTGTACTTATTTAAAAGGCGGACTCCGACCAAAGACTATAAAAGACGATAACAGGAATTCTTACAACAGACTCACAAAGTGAATTTGTTACACAACTACAGGGTGAGCAACACAAATGTGTACCAAATTCAGCAGAAATGTAATAATTGATAGAACGAAAAGTGAGTCATAGTGCAATATGTTTCAATGCTAGCATCCGTCTTAGGACTTGGTAAAAAAAAGACATAATTGCCCGTGTCTGGGATTAGGCAGACGATCGTGCACATGCGCTGAGAACTTGAAAACAATTACTGAGATAGGACTGATTCCTACTTCTTTACACGGTCACACGTGTAGCTCTCACAAAACACCAGAGTAGACATTGTTTTCTTCAATCGTGCAAAAGGCCTCATTATAAAATGTAAATACACAACTGGAAAGCATGTGTTCTCTAAACCAACAGCACGAGCCCGAGACATAATAATCGATACACACACAAAGGACCACGTGTGCGAACTGAAAACTACCTAAGGCAGGCGTCGTAAAGGTCATAGCCACCAATAAATGAACAAACTACGCAACCTTCTCAGCAAGAGGCAATGCGTCAAAGTGGGGCTAATGACAGCTGCTAATGTATGGCATCGTCAAGTAGGACTTCGTTCCTCTTAATAAAAAACCAGCCAGTAAAATGATCAACCCCTCAGAGAAACATAACTGGCTTTCAATTTGAATGAATTTATTTATTTTCTATGTTCGTCGAGTTCATTCAGTTATAAAAATGAGTACTATGAACAAACTAATAAAATCAAGTACATGAATACAAACAAAATAATTAAGTACTAAGTACAGTTTGAAGTAATTATATTAAACAATGAGTTATCCTTCACAGAAAATCCCTATCTTTCGTCTCAACGATTTTCCTTGGTCTTATTACATTTATACGGCTGTCGTGTATTATATTCCCAGGTGGTAAAGCAAACAGGCTTTAGTTTCAAGAAGAAAAGCAATTCCCCTCCTGTAGAGGGATCTTATAAGCAGGATTGATCACATACAATTGCGCTTCAACGAGGATGATACAGAAACGAGTTGTGACCATGGAAGCAGGATTACACCCATCAAAGAGGGGTCAAAAGGAGAGTGCTAAATATCCTTGGACATCAATTTATAATTCAATAAGAAGTAGTTTTCTAAACATGTAACATATTTCGACCAAAGACTACTGCTGTATCCATCTTCAAAAATCTCTTTCACTCAATAAACAGAAAATATATTATTGTGGGTAATGTTGTATTTGTAGCTATTTTTTAGTGATTATTGATTATTTTTGTTCAGTTCATTTTCTAATCCATCTACAGCGAAAAAGTTGCAGTAGTCGAATCTACATCATCGGTTCAGTCTACAGTAATCATTGTATCGTTCCCGGTTCGAATCCTAGCTACAGCATTTGCTCGTATTTGCAAAATTACAGCGCATTTTGTATTTTATTGTCATAGATCACTACGAAAAACATTTGGTGTTATTGCGACACGACATGAGAGGGGAAGTGGTTCAAACCCCATATAATAACCATGAGGTTATGTAATTATTCTCTTCATCATCATCCCACTTACCATCTATCCTAATATTATGCAAACAGAGATGAAAGTAATAAAGAATAAATAAAATTAATTTGTATTAGAGTCTACATATAACTGATTTTCAGTGGGACAGTAAACCAAAGCGACCAAGCCAACCGCTGTATGCCCCGGACGCAAATCGACGACGAGCAAACAAGCAGCATTGTTGAGATTAGTATTCATTGCCAAAAGAATAGCAAGAAGCCTTAAAAAGTTACCAAGGCAACAGTTAAAAAATCTGTATACCACTATTAATAAAATTACCATAACAACAGCCCTGATAAGTTTCGACACGCTACCCAGATTGTGTACTAGTGGTCATGACGGAAAGTGGTCGTGCTCTGGAGCTAAACCCCGTACATTTATTAAATCCCCACCCGTCGTAGCGGCTGAGGGTCGGAACACTTGGGCGACAGACCAGGAAATTGCTGTCACGGCTGCAGCACGGTAGACGGGGTCGAGGACGACCTGTTCAACATTCCCCCCCCCCCCCCCCCCCCCCCCCGATTTAGAACACAGCATGGGATAAACTAACAGTGTCTACGTCAAGTAATGAAACTAACTTTTAATATTTGAGTTATTATCGGGGTGATAGTGATAGATGACCGAAAACAACGTTTGTTCAGTAAAGCCAAAAACGTAACGATTGTAATTAATATTCTAGACGGATAATGTTGATGACGCTGACACATCATCAAGAGCAAGGCCACATTCGCGACGAGCCAATAGAAACTAAGCATAAACCACTTTATATTTTTTATTTTATTATTTTATTGATGATAGCAATTGTATAAAGTAAGCCGCCGGACTGGGATCGAACCCAGAACCTACTGCTTAACGCGCCATAGCTCTACCTGGGAGCTATCGAGACACAAGATAAAATTTTTTTGTTTTTTTTTAAAATGTCCTCAAAGCGGGACTTGATGCTTAAAGGGGCTAAAAAACCCAAAAAAAATTTTTTACCACGTGATCTATAGCACAAAACGACACTAAAATGACTCGGTTTAAAAAATCATATCTTGTAACTGTGATTTTAACACGAACTTTTGAATTTTTTTGATCAGAAATTTGCGAAAAAATTGGTGTTTTGAGGAAATTTCTAAATCCGCTTTAATCTGCTTCTTTTGGTCCACATAGATACTTGAGCAAAGAACCACTCTAAATGCCCCTTAATAACATCGGCTTGAAAAACTGTGCCCAAATTATACCTCAAACACGTCAAAAAATATGAGTAATCCAATTTTAATGCACACACCCATCTGGTAATCAGCTATTTTGACCGAAATGCTTGGAGCCAAATTAACAAAACAAAATATAAGAATTTGCAGAAGAAAAGAGGCTGTCGAGTACGTCAATAATAGCTAAAATTTTTTGGATCAACCAATCTCCAAGGTCACGCGGGCATAAATATCGTCCCCATGTTATTTCTTATGGGAGATTTTTGCCGATGAGACCTAGCTAAATAACAATGTCATGTTGACACATTTTTTGCGAGGCATGGTGCGAGCGCCAATACATTTTTCTGTATATAGCTAAATTTCATTTTTTCTTTAGTAGCCGAATGATAATATATTTTTTGAGTTTAGACCGGTTAAAACCCCGTTAAATACCTTTATTCATTATTTGCTGATTTATTTTTGTTTATTATTATTTAAGAGTAAAGATGCTGTTAAAACCAGGAAAACCAAAGTAGTAAGAAGGGGACCAGATGGGTTTATTGACTTGTTTAAACAACTCTACTAAAAGTCAAAGTTCACGACGCGTAAGCATGTTAACTTAAAGTTAACTTGTCCGGTTCTGCAAAGTTAACTGGTGTCAAGGTTGCTCTTGGAAAGTTCGCAGCAGCTTTGTGTTATATGAAAGTAGACTGTAATTATTATGGCAGAGAAGATGACGAACCCGATTAGAAGTTCGCCATTTCAGATTCTCTAATGGACCAAGAGAATTCAGAGAAAATTTACTATCCGGTTGTCGATGATTCAAGTGCCTGGTCTGAAAACTAGGACCATGCGGTTGGTTTTGGTCGAGGCTACATTTTTTTAAATTTGTATTGACTTTAATTATGATGCGAGCAGCACATCACATACTTTACAGCGGAGATATTGAAGACACTAAAACCGATATAATGTGGGTAGTCGAAAACATGTCTACGCCAGGATTCGAACCAGGGGCAGTCGAACTGAGTGTAAAAAGACTCAGCGTTAGCCTGGTATGGACACTAGTAACTAGCGGACGGTGTAAAGTTGGTCTCGCTCGGGGTAGAGATACCAGCATGAATGAAAGGATGGGATGAGACTACTGCAGCGATCGGGCTAATAAAACGACAGAAATATTATTGTCATTGTAAAATAATGGAAACGTAATTTCGACTAGAATAGAACGAAGTGATGGAGAGTTGAGAGAACAAACGGGAACGTGTCATCAATCCATCCGCGACGTGAATAGATTCGCCGTGTTCGACATACTTCGACGTTTATCGGCGAGTGTATAGCGACGGTCTTTTAGCGCCGCGTGGCGTGTGTTAGGTGCAGGGGTGTGTGCGTGAGTGTGCGTGATTAGTGCGTGGGTATATGCGTGCGTGCCGTGCGTGCGTGCGTGAGTGAGTGAGTGAGTGAGTGAGTGATGAGTGAGTGGAGAGCGTGATTAGTGCGTGGGTGAGGTGAGTGAGTGAGTGAGTGACGTGAGTGAGGGAGTAGTTTGTGAGTGAGTGAGTGAGTGACGTGCGTGATTAGGAGTGAAGTGAGTGCGTGATTAGGCGTGGGTTATATGCGTGCGTGCGTGCGTGCGTGAGTGACAGGGAGGAGTAAGTGACGGGATTCGTGACCGTGTCTTTTTTTCTGTGACTAATGTGGAGTGATGTGAGTGAGTTATGAGAGAGTACGAGCGGATAATGGGGATGAAAGATACAAGGCTCTTTCGACAGATTGTTTTTCGTGATTTTAGACAAAGTTTTTTTCGGGCTTTTTAAAAGCTATAGTCCTTGTATTTGTAAGTACCCTGCCATTTGTTTCTCAGTTTAAACACAAGTTTTGAATGTATTTATTATAATGTGTACATAAGAGCATGGACATAAGTGCATATTTATTTCAAAGTAACCGACCATAATACAGGAAAGTAAAACTGTATAAACGGTCAAACATGTACAACAATAATCAAATTTACTTTTTTATATTTTGTAATATGTAATTGCTAAATTATTCGTGATATCAGGAATCAGCCACTATAGACCACACTTCAATATTTTTATGAACTATGCGTGTAGTCGTCGTAGTCCGATATGACTGGCAACTTTATTAGTTGTTAACTTTGTAAGTATACCCTATGATACTTTCTTGTAACATTTTTTTAAAACTAGCTGTAGTTATTTTACAATCCAGAAATTACAAAATCCATCCCGACGATTAATTGGCTATACAGTGATGCTTATGAGATTTTCTAAGTGAGCTATACTCTTCTTCCTATCCTCATCAAAGTTATGAGACTAATACTATCTTCCGTAATAAGTTATTGCCAACACGTACACTAATATGATAGGAAATCGTTTTGCAAGTAATACTATTTTTTTTGTCAAATCGTTGCACATTTTGAAACATTGAGATCATTTCGATTATACTGGATGAGTGGTCTAGTGGTTGTAAATAAATAGCGGGGAATCGAGTGCCTAATGGCCAATACTTACAGCCACAAAATTTACGGGCCGCCACGTTCGGAAATATTTACCACGGGGTATAACGTCCCAAAAAGACACGAGAGTCATTTCTCAGTCTGGTTTGAGGACAAGCCAAGATTTAAAACTAAGGGAAACAGCTGTGAAATTTGTCTTACATTGCCAATTAGACAAACAAAAAGCACAAAACATGAACACAAATACGTAACACGAAAGTCGGTTATGGAATTTTGCTACTACAAAAACTAAACATAGGTTTTGTATCAAGTTTTCTCTGATATTTCAAAATAAAGATGTTATTACGCGCAAAAATGTGTGAATATAATATATAACATGTTTTAAGGTCTGATCTAGGGCCAAGAAGGAGTTAAAGCCAGAGTCTAAAAAGTAAGCTCGTCCAGGAATCAAACCCGAAACCTGGCTTGACAAAGTAAAAACTATCCTAGTTTTGTTAGACTGGCTACTGGAAAAAGAATCTTTCGATTCCACCTCAAAAAGTAGTATCCTTGGTTCCTGCTAGCTTATTATTTTTCATACGAATCGTGGTTCATTATTAATTTCTCCGACAATCTCAGTCGAGTATGTACAGAGCTCAAAATCGGTGTCTTATGTCACCGCAATATCGTAGTAACGACCTAAGTGGCTCTGGTTACAGTTGAGAGTTGAGGTTTTTTAATTAAGTTACACCTTGTGCCCTATTAACAATACACGGGCTACACACTACGAGATATGCACGAGGGCCAGACGATATGTTACACGCGATGTCGTTGATAGCATCAGCCCGTGTTGCAAGTCTAGAGGTCAACCTCATATCTGCAGTCGGGCCAGTATCAGTATTTCAAATCGATTTCACGTCTCAAATAATTACGCAGTATTTTATCATCCTGACACACTAAACGATTAGCAAAAGTCAATATAAATTTTTTTTATATCCTTTCAAAGTTGATTGTTATGTCCGATTCCTTTATGCCATTATAAATAATGTTTTTAAATAATTTTTGTGGGAAGCCTGCCCCGGTGTAAATTGATGCCCCTCTTCAGGTGTCTAATTAGGTATGTTGCGGACGGGTAGGGACAATTGTGAAGGGATGTCCGAGGGTCATTGCATTCGCATCTTAACGATCTCTGAGTAGACCGAAAAACCTTCAGTCAGATTTCCGGCGGGTCCTAACGGATTGAACTCCGGGGATCTTCGAATCGACAAGAGTTCGCGCGCTTAACGCTGCACAGCCAACACTATCGGTTAATTAATGTTAGAATAGGAATTTTTGTTAGGGTTTGTCAGAATGTAATTATTGAAATAAGTATTCAATGTAAAATGAACTTTATACTGGATTATGCCGGACTCCGTCAATGTTGCTGTTTGCAGGTTCCATTTAAAAAATGTGATAATTTATGTTGTTGGTTTTATCTACTCTATATCTGTCTCACGCTACATACATATAATTATAATTTTCACAGATTGGATACAGCAATGCCTCAAAATACCAACAACAGAGAGTATTTCATAAGTCTGGTTTTTTGCGACAGTGATTTTACTAATCAATGTTAAAACAACATAGAAATATCAGAGAAAACGTCATCACTTATATTTATAAAAGTCTGTTTGGTGTTCTGTTGTGAAAACAGAAGCGAAAAACAAGATCGGGACTAGTATCGACAAATGTCTGAAATTGTTGATGCAAAGTCGGATTTCACATGAACGCAACTATTCTCAGCAAGGCCAACAGTCACGACATTATGTCCTACTACAAATAATTCTTACTGACAAAAAGTTTAGCGTGTTACGACAGCTATTTTTTAAATGCACCTTATATTTTATTTCAATACGCAATGTGAACGAATTTATTGATTTATGTTCCGTTTTATGAGATAATTAATATTATTCTCGAAGTGTACTTTAAACAAGTATTATTGTAAGAAACTTTTAACATAAAATTATAACCATCATGTATTTTACAGTTGCTTTAAACTTGTAAAATTTCTCTGGTGGAATATTATGAAAACCGATGGTAAAAGGGCAAATAAGAATTTAATCTGGGTTCTAAAAACATATGCATGGACGTTTGGCAATAACTGAGCAAGGACCAACGCAACGCCGGATATATAGGCACGTTTATGAGTAACAATACCAGCAGGTACAGTCATTGATTGCAAGAGTGTCATTCTCAATTGACGGTATCTAACTTCACTACAAAAACAACCCAAGTGAAGTCTAGTTTTGTGGTTGGTTTTTGGTTAGGTTAGAATTGACTAGAGTTTCCGGGTGATAAAAGTTACCACAGCTGTCTCATTTGACCGCACTCGTAGCACACTAAATAATTGGACAGTAAGCCAATATTTAGCTGCAATGTAAGCCAAACAGAGGGAGTCCCGAGGCTTGGTGAAATCCAAGCGTTACTATTGTTAATAACTTGTATGGGATTAAAGCGAGTATTTGCGTTACGTATACTGAGTTATACAGCGTGTCGAGGAAAAAACAAGGTTCGTTGAGAAAGCGACAGAGAGCCGAGCCTCGGACACAAATGAATTCATTAAGTGGATCATCAAGTTTTCACGGATATTTTCGACAGAAATAGGCAACATATGAAATGAGTCATTGAAAGGTACTTTATTATGACAAAAGAAAAAAAAACATAATATTGAAACACAAGTCAACCCCTACAATATGGAAAAGTTTTACGCCCCCGTATAGGAAAATTTTTATTTTTATAAAAACCGAATCCAACATAGACGAAATCAAAAAATTAACTCATTATTTTTATGAAAAACCTTTTCCAACACCTTTGGAACAATTTGTGGATACTTTACTTTGATTTTTTTGAAAGTATCGTTTGGCAATGGTGTCAAATTAGCCTATGCTTCATTTTTGCTTTTGATTTTTTTGCTTTCTTACATCATATTATTATTTACAAAAATGAAAAAACGTATTTCATACATGTGACACTAAAACAATTTGGTGATAAAACAACAGAAATTTTACTTTTCCCTCAAAAAATTTTTTCAATACACTGGGAAAAAACCTTTAGTCCCGCCGCTTTGAGGATGACGTTTTGAAATTTTTTTTAGTTTTTGTAGGCCCACTTTTTTTTTGCAAGGTTTTTGAATGCATGCTTTGTAGGTGATTTTTGTAAAGTTTCTATTGTTATTTGTTAATTTTTTTAAAAACCCTAAAAAAATTATATAAAAACCTTTATTTCTATGGATTCTGGCCAACTTTTTCTTTAAAAAGCATACAAAACCATAACCTTAATGTCCATTAAATATGAACGTGTAGCCCCCCCCTTTGGCAGAATGGGCCCCAAAGCCGAAAATATCGCACAAAAAAAACCCTAAAAAAAAATCGTGAAAGCGAATTCAGAGAAATATTTTTGATTGTAACCCAAAAAAACTGGCCATTCTAAGTTTAAAGTTTTCGAAGGGTCCGAAAATTTCATCGAAAATTGGAGATCGGTTTAGCCGAACGTGTTAACAAAACACAAAAAAAAAACAAAAAAAAACAAGAAAAAACAAAAAAAAAATCGTAAAATTGGGGGTTTTTTTCATGAGAAATAAATTTCGATTGCGTCAAAAGGTGGCATTTTCTAAGTTCAAAGATTTAAAAGGGTCTCCAAAAATTTCATCGCAATTGGAGTATCGGTTTACCCGGGAAATCGTGTTAACAAAACAAAAAAAATAAAACAAAAAAACAAAAACAAAAAAAACAAATCGTAAATTGCGATTTTAAGGAAAAAATTTTTTTTGATCAATTTTTCGCGATGCATTTCAATTCAGATTTTTCAAAGGGTCTCCATAAAATTTATCGAAATCGGAGAAATCGGTTCACCCGGGGAACGTGCTAACAAACAGAAAAAAACAAAAAAAAAAAAAAAAAAAAAAACATTCCGGATTTTTTTCTCCATGAGTAAAAGGAATCTTCCTTGCTCGCTACGCCGCTAGCTAAAAAAAATTTGTCATAAAAGTATAATCATTTAATGTATTTGGCTTGTTTGTCCCCACAAGAAAAATAGTAAAAAGCTTTTTGTGAAAATTTTTAAAATTTTTTGGCAACGGGGCATGGGGCCTTTTAAGTGCAATATAAAAAAACGAATGAATACAATAAAAAAATTTACATTTATACATCGAATAAAATACACAAATTTTTTAGTTTACAAAGTCGCGTCGTTAAGCAGGATTCCACATTCCTGAAATCGTAGATTAAAACCGCGTTTATTCTTGAGACCCAAAGAAAACGAATTACGAAACTTTTACTTTATCAAGCCAAACAAAAGCCAGGAAAAATTTAACTTTAAACAAAATTTAATTACTTCCCATTTAAACATTTTTTTAAAACTTAAATAACTTTAAAATTATTAATTAAATACTAAGTTTCCGTTTTACTACATCTGGGCAAATTTTTTAGACTTGATTTCGGGGAAAGATTTAAAAAGGGCAGCGCTTCACTTTGGCAACTGTGATATCTGGGATGTGTTTTCCACGGGTGAAGTTTCCTCGATGCAAAAGTTCGATTATATTCCGCTCCTTTTGATAATGACACGTGTGAGTGAAAAACAAAACACTCTTTCGCCGCCAAGGTCGACCAGACGAGGGAAGACAATGATGTAACAGCCAAGGGAGAGGGTCGGAGAGAAAATGCAATAACGAGCCCTAAAAAAAATGCCCGTTATTTTAGAAATGCGACGTAGAAAAGCTTTTCACGGTTGGGATACAGTTATCGGGGGCTGGTGTTTTTACATTTTCAAAAGTTAGACGGCGGTGCGTTGAGCACGTGATTTAAAGGGAGAGCGCAGGGGTGTGTGCGAAAAATTTTTTCAGAAAGCTCGACGTAAATCTGAACTAAAACCTTTACCAAGACAAAGATAGAATCTTGGGGGGGATATTGAAAGGCAAACATCAATAATTTTATGTTACACTTTTTTAGTCGGGTAATACTCCCATAGGTGAAATTGAAAATATTTTAACAAAATTTAAAATAACTTTCTATACTTGGCCACAACGAAAAAACAGACACATAAATTGGAAAAAACCATGTGGATATAACTTTGTTTTTAAGTTGATGTAAAAATTTTAAGATTTAATGTAAAATGGCTTTTAAAAAGCACTGATTTTCATCTTTGATAAAAAATGAAATCAATTTTCTATTAAGATCAATAACGAATCACAAAGATTCAAACTTAAGTTTTTGGTGATCCGGCATTAAGGCCGCCGCCCGGTAAAGGGGGGAAAAAAAAACCCGGGTTCAAGTCCCGTCGAGTTAGATTTATAATTTTGGGTTGTATTGAAATTACATAATTTTTTGCTAAACTTTTTAAAAGGGATTTGAAAACTTGTATGAAAGATGAACGCAGCGAGGCCAATGTGACAGCGATTGATGATGATGATTATTTATTGTTTAGAGGCATTTAGCTGTCTCGTAAGAGTGATGAAAACGATATTGTTAGACGAGGAAAAAACCCCGGGGGTTATACAAGAGGCTAAGCCGAGGAGTTTTGAACACAAGCGGGAGAATTACAATCATTAAAAACTGTAGACCCACATTCATCAGAATATAAAGGGGATAAATTTGTACAAATTTGAAACGTGGAAGAATAAAAAAGATGATAAAAGACAAAACCAAAAAAAAATACTTGATGAAAAACAAAAATTAAAAAAAAAAAACGTACAAAGTCTTTAAAATTTAAATTTTAATTTTTAAATTTCTTGGGGGAAATAGCCCAGGGTGCAAATTAAAAAAAAAACTCTTCGTGGTAAAAGGTGTATTGGGAGTTCGGATAATTATGAAAGGGAAGCCCATGGCTGACTCAATCTCTTTAATTGATGAAAAAAACCCCCGGAAAAAATTTAATCAGGGTTTTGGCTCAGGGGTTGTACCAGACCTTCCCAAAAACAACACGTTGGTTTTTCAAGGCAAATGTAAACCTCTAATGAGGGAAAAATTTTAACTTAAACTACGCATACGGAGAAATCTCCGTGTACCGGAAGGGAAGATACACTACTCGAGAGCGGTCTAGTGAATCACAGTTTACAAAGACGCGAGTGTTTTCTCTTGCCAACCCTCCAAGAACAGAAATGTGTTTCGAGTTAAAAACAAGTGGAATTTTAAAAAAAGGCCCAGGGACGCCCCCGGCCCGGGGGGCAGCGTCAACACAATCAATGGGTATGGTAATGCGTCGAGAAACGCGCCAAATATCCACTAAAATAAGAGGGGGAAACTTAAGGGGTGGGGGGGAAAAAAAAAAAGCGCTTTTGATATGGGAAACGGGTTCGCCCGGAATATTCCCCTGAAGACCAGGATATTTAAAAGTTGTTTTTTCCCAAACACATTTGGGGGAATGCTAAGTGCGGCCGCTTGTTCCACATCCCCCCCCAAAAAAAAAAATCAAAATAGAACTTTTTTTTTTCATTTTTGGGGTTTGATACTATTTAAAACCGAACGCACTTTTGGTTTTTTTATAAAGATTTTTTACAACCTTTTGTTTTAAAAAACGGTCAAGACTGGTTCTAAAAAAACGAAAAAAACGATTTTTTTAAAAAGTGGTTTTTGGGGGAAGTTAAGAAAAAAATAAAAAATTATCTCGGGCCGGACTTAGCATGCCCTAAAGTTTTTTGGATTAATTTTTAAATATCCTTGGTTACAAAGAATATATTCCCAAATAGGGACAAAGTGATGGGATCTTATGGCGGCGTAACTCGCCACAGTTTAGTGATGGCCCTAAGCGGCGATGCGCTTATGCCCGTTTGGGTTGGCCAGGCGCCATTAACTTGCCCTAAGCAAACGGCGCCCTTATGGGCCATAAGCGGCCCCACTGTAGAAAACCAGCATTCGAAAAAAACTGTGCGCATTTTTTGTGACAACGGCCCGTTAGGGCCCTACCGGGATACACAGTTTTCCATCATTCGCCCCTTATGGTCCCCAAAGGGGGGGCCGCTGTAGCAAAAACCGAATTTTTCTTCACTTTTGCACAGCGGGATGTTACGGCCCGGCGGTGAAATGTTTCGGGAACATAGCACCATCTGTAGAGACGCGAGGGGAAATCACGCACACAAAAAGAAAAAATAATGACAAAAAGTTTAAAATTATATATCTTTTTTAAATTTTTCGGGGCATTTCATTTTCTATAAAAAATGTGTGCAAAGAACAATTTTAAGTTATTAAGAGGAGTGATTAGACATAACAAATTTTATCGCCCATTTGCCGTACTCGAACCCCAATGCTGCGCCCGGGCTCGGAAAATGCCGTACCCACCGTGATCACGCTAGACGTCCGCCAGTACCATATGAAGTTACCCAGCGTGTATGCATTGGGAAAGTCTTGTTCAAAAATTTTGTACCTTTTTATGGAAACTAATAAATGCCATTCAGGTTGTTCATCAAACTAAAGATTCAATAAAATTATGTATTCAAATTTAGTTGTTTTAAGCGTGGTAGGCCTACTCTTGTTCCTATTTAAAATTTACCAAAGAGTATCATGCCCCAAATCTAAATGGTATGAATTTTAAAAGACGGAAAGTGTTTGGAGCTCAGGGTTTGGGTTTTCATTTTTATTATTTTTACCATCACACACGGGCAACGGACAGGGCAGTAAAGTAATCGCTAAATTTTTAAACCTCTCTCCCTACTTTGATTAGGCCTACACCCAAAAAATTCCATATCGGCGT
>JAMZAV010019759.1:0-17279 GCA_024449915.1 Sweltsa coloradensis
TAAAATTTTTTAATAATTTTAAATAAAAATTGATTTGAGACGGACCCAAAATTAACAAATTTGTTTGGGTAGCCTTTGTGAATATTTTGGCTAAAAATTCATCTGCACAACAGGGCGATTCTACTACTGCCTACGTCTACTGTATAGTTAGTCGTGATAATTGACAGTGACAGTTCCCGGTTTGTTCATAAATAAGTAAGAAATCCGTACCCAAAGATCCCGCTCAAAGTTAAATAAACTTCCGTAAATCTGTCAATTTCTGTCCGATTTGACAATGAATTGGTTATTTGACAATGAGAGAACTCCCTTGTTAATAATTTTGTAGAATATATTGATTTTGAGACGGACCCAAAATTAACAAATTTGTTAAGGGCCTTTGTGAATTTTTTGGCGAAAAATTCAACTGCACAACAGGGCGATTCTACTACTGCACACGTGTACTCTATAGTTAGTCGTGATGATTGACAGTGACAGTTCCCGGTTTGGTTCATAAATAAGTAAGAAATCCGTACCCAAAGATCCCGCTCATAGTTAAATAAACTTCCAGAAATCTGTCAATTTCTGTCCGATTTGACAATGAATTGGTTATTTGACAATAAGAGAACTCCCTTGTTAATAATTTTGTAGAATATATTGATTTTGAGACGGACCCAAAATTAACAAATTTGTTAATGGGTTAGCCTTTGTGAATTTTTTGGTGAAAAATTCAACTGCACAACAGGGCGATTATACTACTGCACACGTGTACTCTATAGTTAGTCGTGATGATTGACAGTGACAGTTCCCGGTTTGGTTCATAAATCAGTAAGAAATCCGTACCCAAAGATCCCGCTTAAAGTAAAATAAACTTCCGTAAATCTGTCAATTTCTGTCTGATTTGACAGTAAATTGGTTATTTGTCAATGGGAGAACTCTATTTATAATAATTTGAAAGAATATATTGATTTTGAGACGGACCAAAATTAACAAATTGTTAAGGGTTAGCCTTTGTGAATATTTTGGCAAAAAATTCAACTGCAAACAGGGCGATTCTACTACTGCCTACGTCTACTGTATAGTTAGTCGTGATAATTGACTGTGACAGTTCCCGGTTTGGTTCATAAATAAGTAAGAAATCCGTACCCAAAGATCCCGCACAAAATTAAATAAACTTCCGTAAATCTGTCAATTTCTGTCCGATTTGACATTGAATTGGTTGATCGACAATGGGAGAACTCTATTGTTAAAAATTTTTAAAAAATATATTGATTTTGAGACGGACCAAAAATTTAAAAAATTTGTTAAGGGGTTAAACCTTTGTGAATATTTTGGCAAAAAATTCATCTGCACAACAGGGCGATTCTATACTGCTACGTCTACTGTATAGTTAGTCGTGATAATTTTACAGTGACAGTTCCCGGGTTTGGGTTTATAAATAAGTAAGAAATCCGTACCCAAAGATCCCGCTCAAAGTTAAATAAACTTCCGTAAAAACTGTCAATTTCTGTCCGATTTGACAATGAAATTGGTTATTTGACAATGAGAGAACTCCCTTGTTAATAATTTGTAGAATATATCGATTTTGAGACGGACCCAAAATTAACAAATTTGTTAAGGGCCTTTGTGAATTTTTTGGCGAAAAATTCAACTGCCAACGGGCGATTCTACTACTGCACACGTTGTACTCTATAGTTTGTCGTGATGATTTACAGTGACAGTTCCCGGTTTGGTTCATAAATAAGTAAGAAATCCGTACCCAAAGATCCCCCTCATAGTTAAATAAACTTCCAGAAATCTGTCAATTTCTGTCCGATTTGACAATGAATTGGTTTTTGGGCAATAAGAGAAAATCCCTTGTTAATAATTTTTTAGGAAATATTGATTTTGAGACGGACCCAAAATTAACAAATTTGTTAATGGGTTAGCCTTTGTGAATTTTTGGTGAAAAATTCAACTGCACAACAGGGCGATTTACTACTGCACCACGTGTACTCTATAGTTAGTCGTGATGATGACAGTGACAGTTTCCCCGGGTTTGGTTTTATAAATAAGTAAGAAATCCGTACCCAAAGATCCGCTTAAAGTAAAATAAACTTCCGTAAATCGTCAATTTCTGTCTGATTTGACAGTAAATTTGGGTTTTTTTCAATGGGAGAACTCTATTAATAATAATTTGAAAGAATATATTGATTTTGAGACGGACCCGAAATTAACAAATTTGTTAAGGGGTTAGCCTTGTGAATTTTTGGGGAAAAATTCAACTGCACAACAGGGCGATTCTACTACTTTCCCACGTGTACTCTATAGTTGTTGTGATGATTGACAGTGACAGTTCCCGGTTTGGTTCATAAATAAGTAAGAAATCCGTACCCAAAGATCCCGCTTAAAGTTAAATAAACTTCCGTAAATCTGTCAATTTCTGTCCGATTTGACAATGAATTGGTTATTTGACAATGGGAGAACTCTATTGTTAAAAATTTTAAAGAATTTATTGATTTTGGGGGATGGACCCAAAATTAACAAATTTGATAAGGGTTAGCCTTTGTGAATTTTTTGGCAAAAAATTCAACTGCACAACAGGGCGATTCTACTACCCGCCTACGTTACTCATAGTTAGTCGTGATGATTGACAGTGACAGTTCCTGGTTTTGGTTCATAATGAGTAGAAATCCGTACCAAAGATCCCGCTTAAAGTTAAATAAACTTACGTAAAAACTGTCAATTTCTGTCCGATTTGACAATGAACTGGTTATTTTACAATGGGAGAACTCTTTTGTTATAATTTTAAGAATTTATTGATTTTGAGAAAGGACCCAAAATTAACAAATTTGATAAGAGGTTAGCCTTGTGGGAATTTTTTGGCTGAAAAATTCAACTGCACAACAGGCGATTACATACTGCACTGTGTTAAATCTAGAGTTAAGTCGTGGATGATTGACAGTGACAGTTCCCGGTTTGGTTCATAAATAAGTATGAACTCGTACCCACAAAGATCCCGCTCAAAGTTAAATAAAACTTCCGTAAAAATCTTGCAATTTCCTGGTCCGATTTGACAATGAATTGTTATTGACAATGGGAGAACTCTATTATAATAATTTTAAAGAAATTTATGATTTTGAGACGGAAACAAAATTACAAATTTGCTAAGGGAATTTTGGCGATAAATTCAACTGACAACAGGGTGATTCCACAAAATGCCCACGTGTACTCTATAGTAGTTGTGATGATTGACAGTGGACAGTTCCCGGTTGGTTCATAAATCAAGTAAGAAATCCGTAACCAAAGACCCGCTTAAAGTAAATAACTTCCGTAAATTCTGTCAATTTCTGTCTGATTTGACAGTAAATGGTTATTTGACAATGGGAGAACTCTATTGTTTTAATAATTTTAAATAATATATTGATTTTTGAGTACGACCCAAAATTAACAAAATTTGTTAAGGGGTTAGCTTTGTGAAGATTTGGCAAAAAAATTCAACTGCACAAACAGGCGCGATCTACTACTGCCTACGTCTACTGTATAGTTAGTTCGTGAAATTGACGGTACAGTTCCCGGTCTGGTTCTAAAGAGTAAGAAATCCGTACCCAAAGATCCCGCTCAAAGTTAAAAAAACTTCCGTAAATCTTGTCAAGTTCTGTACGATATTTGACAATGAAATTGGTTATTTGACAATGAGAGAACTCCCTTTGTTAATAATTTTTGTTAGAATATATGGATTTTGAGACGGACCCAAATATTAACAAACTTTTAAGGGGTTAGACTTTGTGAATTTTGGGAGCGAAAAATTCAACTGCACAACCGGGCGATTTCTACATTGACCACACGTGTACTTATAGTTAGTTGTGCATGATTGACAGTGACAGTTTCACGGTTTGTTTGGTTCATAAATAAGTGCAAGAAATCGTACAAAAGATCCCGCTAAAGTAAAATAAACTCCTGAAAATCTGTCAATTTCTGTCTGATTTGACAGTAAATTGGTTATTGACAATGGTGAGAACTCTATTGTTATAATTTTAAGAATATATTGATTTGAGGGAGGATTCCCAAAATTAACAAAATTTGTTAAGGGGTTAGCCTTGTGAATTTTTGGGGAAAAATTCAACTGCACAACAGGGCGTTCTACTCACTGCCCCACGTGACTCTATAGGTAGTTGTGATGATTGACAGTGACAGTTCCCGGTTTGGTTCATAAATAAGATAAGAAAATCCGTACCCAAATATTCCTCTCAAATTTAAATAACTTCCGTAAAATCTGTCAATTTCTGTCCGATTTGACAATGAATTGGTTATTTGACAATAGGCGAACTCTATTGTTAATAATTTAAAGATTATTGATTTTGAGACGGACCAAAAAGTAACAAATTTGATAAGGGGTTAGCCTTTGTGAATTTTTTGGAAAAAAATTCAACCGGCACAACAGGGCGATTCTACTACTGCCCACGTCTACTCTATAGTTAGTCGTGATGATGACAGGACAGTTCCCGGTTGGTTTCATAATATGAGTAAGAAATCCGTACCCAAAGATACCGCTTAAAGGTTTTAAAGAAACTTCCGTAAATCTGTCAATTGCTGTCTCGATTTGACAATGAATTGGTTATTTGACAATGGAGAACTCTATTGTTAATAATTAAAGAATTTATTGATTTTGAGATGGACCCAAAAAAAAAAAATGTAACAAATTTGATAAGGGGTTAGCCTTTGTGAATTTTTTGGCAAAAAAATTGAACTGCCCACAACAGGGCGATTTTACTACTGCCCACGTCTACTCATAGTTAGTCGTGATGATTGACAGTGACAGCTTTCCCGGATTTTGGGTTCATAAATGAGTAAGAAATCCGTACCCAAAAGATTCTCCGCTTAAAATTAAATAAACTTAATAAACTGATATTTGAGACGGACCCAAAAATTAACAAATTTGAATAAGGGGTTAGCCTTGTGAATTTTCTTGGCAAAAAATCAATCTGCACAACAGGGCGATTATCTAACTACTGCCTACGGTTCTACTGTATAGTTAGTCGTGAATGACTGTGAGCAGTTCCCGGTTTGGTTCACAAATAAGTAAGAAATTCCGTACCCAAAGATTCCCGCTCAAAAGTTAAATAAACTCCGTAAATCTGTCAATTTCTGTCCGATTTGACAATGAATTGTTATTGTGACAATGAGAGAACTCCCTTGTAATAATTTTGTAGAATATATTGATTTTGAGAAGGACCCAAAAATTAAACAAATTTGTTAAGGGGTTACTTTGTGATTTTTGGCGGAAAAAATTTCAACTGCACACAGGGCGGATTCTACTACTTGCACTCGTGTATCTATAAGTTAGTCGTGATGATTGACAGTGAAGTCCGGTTTGGTTCATAGTTAATTAAGTAAGAAAATCCTTAACCCAAAGATCCGCTTAAAGTAAAATAAATTCGAAATCTGTCAATTCTGTCTGATTGACAGTTAATTGGTTATTTGCAATGGGAGAACCTATGTTAATATATTTTAAATAATATATTGATTTTGAGACGGACTCCAAAATTAACAAATTGTTAAGGGGTTATGCCTTTGTGAATATTCTTGGCAAAAACATTCAACTGCACAAAAGGGCGATTCTACTTACTGCCTACTGTCTACTGCATAGTTAGTCGTGATAATTGACAGGGACAGTTTCCCGGTTTGGTTCATAAATAAGTAAGAAATCCGCTACCCAAAGATTCCCGCTCAAAGTTAATAAACTTCAGTAAATCTGTCAATTTCTGTCCGATTTGCACACTGAATTGGTTATTGGACAATAAGAGAACTCACTGGTTAATAACTTTGTAGGAATTATTGAATTTGAGGACGGACCCAAAATTAACAAATTTGTTAAGGGGTTAGCATTTGTGACATTTTTGTGGCGCAAAAATTCAAACTGCACAACAGGGCTATTTTCTACTACTGCACAGTTTACTCTATAGTTAGTCGTGATGATTTGACAGTGACAGTTCCCGGTTGGTTCATAAATAAGAAGAAATTCCCGTACCCAAAGATCACGCTTAAAGTAAAATAAATTCCGTAAATCTGTCAAATTCTGTCTGATTTGGACAGTAAATTGGTTATTGACATTGGGAGAACTCTATTGTTAATAATTTTTAAAGAATGATATTGATTTTGAGACGGACCCAAAATTAAACAAATTTGTTAAGCGGGTTAGCCTTTGTGATTTTTTGGGGAAAAATTCAAATGCACAACACGGGCGATTTTACTAATGCCCACGTGTACTCTATAGTAAGTTGTGAGGATGAACAGTGACAAGTTCCCGTTTGGTTCATAAATAAAAGTAAGAAATCCGTACCCAAATATTCCTCTCCAATTAAAATAAACTTCCGTAAAATCTGTAAATTTTCCTGTACGATTTGACAATGAATTGGTTATTTGACAATGCGAGGAACTCTAGTTGTTTTATAATTTAAAAAGAATTTATTGATTTTTGAGGACGGACCCAAAAAACAAATTGATAAGGGGTAGGCCTTTGTGAAATATGTTGGCAAAAAATTCACTGCACAAACAGGGCGATTCTACTACGACACGTATACTCATAGTTAGTCGGGATGAATTGACAGTGACAGTTCCCGCCTTTGGTTTCATAAATGGTAAAGACAATCCGTACCCAAAGATCACGACTTTAAGTTAATAAACTTCCGGTAAATCCTGTAATTCCGTCCGATTGACAATGAATTGGTTATTTGGGACAATGGGAGAAACTCTATGTTAATAATTTTAAAGAATTTATTGATTTAAGATGGACCCAAATTAACAAATTTGTAAGGGGGGTTAGCCTTTGTGAATCGTTGGCAAATATTCAACGGCACAACAGGGCGATTCTGACCTACTGCCCACGTATACTCTATAGTTCAGTCGTGCTGAGTTGACAGTGGCAGTTCCCGGTTTGGTTCATAAATGAGTAAGAAAACCGCACCCAAAGATCCCGCTTTAAAATTCCAACTAAACTTCCGTAAAATCTGTCTCAAAGTTACTGTCCGATTCTGACAATGAATTGGTTATGTGACAATGGAGAGAAACTATATTGTTTAATAATTTTTAAGAATCATGTGATTTTGCGACGGACCCAAAAATTAAACAAATTTTGATAAGGGCGTTACCTTATTTGTGAATTTTTTTGCAAAAAATTTCATCTGCAACAACAGGGCGATTCTACTTCTGCCCACGTGTACTCTATAGTTAGTTGTGATGATTGACAGTGGACAGTTCCCGGTTTGGTTATAATGAGTTAAGAAATCCGTACCCAAAGTTCCCGCTGTAAAAGTTATTTAAACTTCCGTAAAATCTGTCAATTCTGTCTGATCTGACAATGAATGCGTTATTTGACAAAGGAGAACTCTATTGTTAATAATTTGAAATAATATATGACTTTGAGACGGACCCAAAATAACAAATTTGTTTAGGGGTTAGCCTTTGTGTGAATATTTTGGGCAAAAAAATTCAAACTGCACAACAGGGCGATACTACTGGCTACGTCTACTGTATAAGTTAGTCGTGATATTGGACTTGTGAACAGTTCCCGGTTTGGTTCATAAATAAGTAAGAAATCCGTACCAAAGATCCCCGCTCAAAGTTTAAATAACTTCCGTAAATCTGTCAATTTACTGTCCGATTTGACACTGAATTTGGTTATTTGACAATGACGAAGAACCCCTTGTTAATAATTTTGTAGAATATATGATTGGAGACGGACCCAAAATTACACAAAATTTGTTAAGGGGTTTAGCCTTTGTGGAATTTTTTTGGCGAAAAATTCAACTGCACAAACAGGGCGATTTTACTACTGCGCCACGGTTGTACCATCTATAGTTAGTGGTTATGATTGACAGTGACAGTTCCCGGTTTGGTTCATAATATAAGATAAGAAATTCCGTACCCAAAGATCCCGACTCAATCAAAGTTAAATAAACTTCCAGGAAATCACTGTCATTCTGTCCGATTTGATGATATTTTATGATTATGGTGAATTTGACAATAAACAGAATCCTTTGTTAATAATTTTGGTAGAATATATTGATTTTAGAGACGGACCCAAAAAGTAACAAATTTGTAAAGGGGTTAGCCTTTGTGAATATTTTCGGCAAAAAATTCAACTGCACAACAAGGGCGATTCTACTTCTGTCCTACGTCTATGTTAAAGTTTTTTTTTTTTTTTAGCGTGATAATTGTACTGTGACAGTTCCGGTTTGGTTTCATAAATAATGAAGTAAGGAAATCCGTACCCCAAAGATCCGCTCAAAAGTTAAATAAACTTCCGTAAATCTGTGTCAATTTCTGTCATTGACACTGATTGTATCGACAATGACGAGAACTCCTGTGTTAATAATTTTGTAGATATATTGATGTTGAGACGGACCCAAAATGAACAAAATTTGTTAAGGGGTTAGCACTTTGTGAATTTTTTGGCGAAAAATTCAACTGCACAAACAGTTGGGCGATTCTACTACTGCACTCGTGTACTCTATTAGTTAGTCGTGATGATTGACAGGTGACAGTTCCCGGTTGGGTTCATAAATAGTATGAAATCCGTACCCAAAGATCCCGCTCAAAGTTAAATAAACTCTCCGTAAATCTGTCAATTTCTGTCCCGATTTGACAATGAATTGGTTATTTGACAAATGGAGAAGAACTCATATTATAATTGTAAAGAATTTATTGATTTTAAGACCGGAAAACAAAATTAACAAATTTGATCAGGGGAAAATTTGGCGATTAAAATGTCAACTGCAAACAGGGTGATTCTACAACTGCCCACGTGTACTCTATAGTTTAGTTGTGAGATTGCCCCCCAGTGAAGTTCCCGGTTTGGTTCATAAAATAAGTAAGAAACCCGGACCCAAACGATCCCGCTCAAAAGTTAAATAAACTTCCGATAAACTGCAATTTCTGTCGATTTGACAATGAATTTGGTTATTTGACAATTGAGAGAACTCCCTGGTAAAATTTTGTAGAATATTGGATTTGAGACGGGGACCCAAAAATTAACAAATTTGTTAAGGGGTTAGCCTTCTGTGAATTTTTTGGGGGCGAAAAATTTCAACTGCACAACAGGGCCGGATTTACTATTGCACACGTGTACTCTATAGTTAGGTCGTGGGGGCATTGATATTTTGACAGTGACCAGTTGCCCGGTTTGGTTATAAATAAGTAAGAAATCCGTACCCAAAGATCCCGCTTAAAGTAAAATAAAGCTTCCGTCAATCTGTCAATTTCTCTGTCTGATTTGACAGTTTAAATTGGTGTATTGACAATGGGAGATACTGAGAACTCGATTGTTATAATTTTTAAAGAATATATTGATTTTGAGACGGACCCAAAAAATTAACAAATCTGGTTAAGGGGTTAGCCTTTGTGAATTTTTTGGGAAAAAAGTCAACTGCCAAAACAGGGCGATTCTACTAATGCCCACCGTGTACTCTTATAGTTAGTTGTGATGATTGACAGTGACAGTTCCCGGTTTGGTTCATAAATAAGAAGAAAGAAATCCGTACCAAAATTATTCCTCTCAAAATTTAAATAAAATTCCGTAGATCTGTTCAATTTCTGTTTCCGATTTGACAATGAATTGGTTATTTGACAAGGGCAGAGAACTCTAGTGTTAATAATTTAAAAAGGAATTTATTGATTTTGAGACGGACCAAAACATTAACAAAATTTTTATAAGGGGTTAGCCTTTGTGAATTTTTGGGAAAAAAATTCAAACTGCACAACAGGCGGCGATTCTACTACTGCCCAGTTCTACTCTATAGTAGTCGTGATGATTGACAGTGACACGTTCCCGGTGGGTCATACATGAGTACGAAAATCCGTACACCAAAGATCCCGCTTAAAGTTAAATAAAACTTCCGTAAATCTGTCAATTTCGTCCGATCTTGACATGAATTAAACGTTATTTGACAATGGAGAGAACTCTATCTGTTAATAATTTTAAAGAATTTCATTGATTTTGAGATGGACACAAAAAAATTAACAAATTTGATAAGGGGTTAGCCTTTTGTGAAATTTTTTGGCAAAAAAATTGAACTGCACAAACGGGCGAATTATACTACTGCCCCACGTTCTACTCTATAGTAGTCGTGATGATTGACAGTGACACAGTTTCCCGGTTTGGTTCATAACATGAGTAAAAAATCCGTACTCCAAAGATCCCGCTTAAAAGTAAATAAACTTAAAAAACTGATTTAGAGACCGGACCCAAAATTAAAAATTTGATAAGGGGTAGCCTTTGTGAATTTTTTTGGCAAAAAATTTCAACTGCCACAACAGGGCGATTCTACTACTCCTACGTCTACTGTATATTAGTCGTGATGAATTGACTAGTGACAGTTCCGATCTGGTTCATAAATAAGTAAGAAATCCGTACCCAAAGATCCCGCTCAAAGGTTAAATAAACTTCTTAAATCTGTCAATTTCCTGTCCGATTTGACCAATGGAATTTTGGTTAGTTGGACAATGAGAGAAATAAAGTGTTAATAATTTGTAGAATATATGATTTTGAGACGGACCCAAAATTAACACAATCGTTAAGGGGTTAGCCTTTGTGAATTTTCTTTGGCGAAAAACCTCAACTGCACAACAGGGACGATTTCTACTAACTGGCCACTCGTGTACTCTATAGTTAGGTCGTGGATGATGACAGTGACAGTCCCGGTTTCGGTTCAAATATAAGTAAGAAATCCGTACCCAAGATCCCGCTTAAAGTAAAAATAAACTTCCGTAATCTGCGTCCAATTTCTAGCTATGATTTGACAGTGTAAATGGTTCTATATTTGACAATGGGAGAAACTCATTGTTAACTAATTGTAAATAATACTATTGATTTTGAGACGGACCAAAAATGTAAACAAATTTGTTGAAGGCGTTAGCCTTTCGTGACATACCTTCCGGCACAAAAAATTCAAACTGTACAACCACGACTGCCGATACTCTACTCACATAGCACAACGTTACCACCCGACCTTCTAACTTGCCCATAACCTCACCGTTCACGTCTCAGTGATTAATTGGACCAGTGACAGTTCACGAGTTTGGGTTCCGATAAATAAGTCAAGAAAATTTCACCCTCACTTCCACCACCCACAAGTACCCAAAGATCCCGCTCAAAAGTTAATATAAAACTTCCAGAAAATCTGTCAATTTCACTACCCGTACGAGTTGACAATGAAGTGGTTATTTGACCAATAAGAGAACCTCCCCCTTGTTAACAATCTTAGTAGAAATAATATTGATTTTGAAGACCAGGGACCCCCATAAACTAAACAAATTTTTTTAATGGGGTTAGCCTTTGTGAATCTTGAGCTCGGCCGACAAAAATTACAACTGCAACAACAGCGGCAGATCCCACTCTCACTACTGCCCACGTCCTACTCTAGTCAGTTAGTCGGGATGATGCACAGTGGACAGTGTCCCGGTTCTGGTTCCATAAACATGAACCAGTAAAGAAAAACCCGTACCCATAAGATCCCGCTTAAAATATAAAATAAACTTTCCGTTTAAATCTGTCAATCTCGGTCCGACATTTGACAAGGAATTGGCTGATATTTGAAAGGGCCCGAGAACGCTATGTTATAATTTTTAATAATTTATTGATTTTGCAGCCAACGGACCCCAAAAATTAAAACAAAACTTTGAAAGGGGTAGCCTTTGTGATGTTTTTTGGCAAATAAAATTCCATCTGCACAACAGGGCGAATTCCTACCTCTGCCCACTCGTTTAATCCTATAGTTAGTTGTCGATGAGTGACAGTGACCGTTCCCGGTCTGAGAAATAAATGAGTAAGAAATCCTGTAGCCCAAGTTCCCGCTAAAGGTATTTAAACTTCCGTAAATCTGTCAAATTTCTGTTATGATTTGACAATGAATGCGTTATTTGACAATGGGAGAACTTCTGATGTAATAGTTTAAATGAATATGATTGATTTTGAGACGGACCAAAAAAATTTAACACATTTGTTAAGGGGGTTAGCCTTTTGTGAAATTTTGGCAAAAAAATTCAAACTGCACAAACGGGCGATGTTCTATTAATGCCCACGTCTACTGTATCGTAGTCGTGATAATTGACTGGGACAGTCCCGTTGAGTCATAAATAAGAAGAAATCCGTACCCACATGATTCCCGGCCTAAAAGTTAAATAAACTTACGTATTAAATGCTCCCCTCCCGTCAATTTCTGTCCGATTTGACACCTGAATTGGTTATTTGACAATGAGAGAACTCCCTTGTTAAAATTTTGTAGAATATTAATTGATTTGAGACGGACCCAAAATTAACAAATTTGTTAAACGCCCCTCGACCGGTTAGTTTTTGTGAAATTTTTTGGCGAAAAATGTCAAACTGCACAACAGACGAGTTACTACTGCTACACGTGTACTCTATAGTAGTCGTGATGATTGACAGTGACAGTTGCCCGGTTTTGGTTATAACTAAGTAAGAAATCCCGTACCAAAAGATCCCGGCTCAAAGTTAAATAAATTCCAAAGAAATCTGTCAATTTCTGTCCGATTTGACAATGAATTGGTTATTTGACATAAGAGAACTCTGACGTAATCCAATTGTTTGTAGAATATATTGATTTTGAGATGGACCCAAAAATAACAAATTTGATAAGCGGGTTAGCACTTTGTGACTTTTTTGGCAAAAAATTCAACGGCACAAACAGGGCGATTCTACTACTGCCCACGTCTACTCTATAGCTTAGTTCGTGATGATTTGACCAGGACAAGATTCCCGGTTTTGGTTCATAAATGGAGTAAGAAATCCGTACCCAAAGAGCCCGCTTAAAGTTAAAAAATTCCGTAAATCTGTACAATTTCTGTCCGATTGACAATGAATTGGTTATTTGACATGGGAGACTCTATTGTTAATAATTTTAAGGAAATTTATGATTTGAGATGGACCCAAAATTAAAACAAATTTGATAATGGTTAGCCTTTGTGAATTTTTGGCCAAAAAATTCAACGACTGCACAACAGGGCGATTCTACTTACTGCCCACGTCTACTCTATAGTAGTCGTGATGATTTGACGTGACAGTTCCCCGGTTTGTTCATAAATGAGTCAAGAAATCCGTACCCAAAGATCCCGCTCTAAAATTAAATAAACTTCGTAAATCTGTCAATTTCATGTACGATTTGACAATGAATGCGTTTATTTGACAATGGGAAAACTCTATGTTAATAATTTGTAAGGAATTTATTGATTTTGAGGACGGACCCAATTTAACAAATTGCAAGGGGTTAGCCTTTGTGAATTTTTTTGCAAAAATGCAACTGCACAACGGGCGATTTCACTTCTGGCCCAAACGTGTATTATAGTGTAGTTGTGATGATTGACAATGACAGTTCCCGGCTTTGGTTATAAATGAGTAAGAAATCCGTTACCCAAAGTCTCCCGCTTAAAGTTATAAACTTCCGTAAATCTGTCAATTCTGTCTGATTTGACAATGAATTGGTTATTGACAATTGGGGAATCTATTGTAATAATTTTAAAGAATTTTATTGATTTGGAGATGGACCCAAATTAACAAATTTGATAAGGGCGTAGCCATTTTTGTGAATTTTTTTTGGCAAAAAAAATTCACACTGCACAACAGGGCGATTCCTAATACGCACACTGATCCGTGTACTCTATAGTTAGTCGTGATGAATTGACAGTGGACAGTTCCCGGTTTGGTTCATAAATAAGTAAGAAATAAAGAAGAAATCCGTACCAAAGATCCCGCTAAAGTAAAATAAACTTCCGTAAATCTGTCAATTCGCTCGATTTGACAGTAGGCCGCGTTCCCATAAAATTTGGGTTTAGTCTTAAGAAATTGTTATGGTTGTTTATGGTAAAAAGAAATTCCAATATACTGATTGGTTGTAATGTTCAGTGGCCCTGTCATAAATGAAGTTACTCCTTGTCATGTAGTCGGTGGAATAAATAACAAAAACGTGATTGGGCCGTCATAAGAATTATGGTTTTGTTATAAACAATTTGTTAGGACAAAAAACGTCAAACATTTAACACGTATTTCCTATACCTTATAAACTTAAAAACCAATTTGTGGGGAACGCGGCCTTAATTGTTATTTGACAATGGGGAGAACTCTATGGTTAATAATTTGAAAGAATATTTATTGATTTTGAGACGGACCCAAAAATTAACAAATTTGTTAAGGGGTAAGCCTTTGTGATTTTTTTGGGGAAAAATCATAACTGCACAACAGGGCGATTCTACTTACTGCCCACGTGTACTCCTACTAGTTAGTTGTGATTGAAAAAAAATTTTTGACAGTGACAGTCCCGGTTTGGTTCATAAATAAGTAAGAAATTCCGTTAACCAAAATTCCTCTCAAATTTAACTAAACTTCCGTAAATCTGTCAATTTCTGTTCCGATTTGACAACCGAATTGTTACGTGACCGTGGCGAGAGAAACTAATAGTTCGTTTTAATCAATTTAACAAGAATTTAGTGATTTTGAGACGGACCCCAAAATTAACAAATTTGATAAGGGGTTAGCCTTTGTGAATTTTTTGCTAGCAAAAAAAAATTTCAACTGCACAAACAGGGCGAATTCTACTATCTGCCCACGTCTACTTATAGTTAGTCGTCGATCAGATTGACAATGACCAGCTTCCCGGTTTGGTTATAAATGGTAAGAAATCTGTACACAAAAGATCCCGCCCTTAAAGTTAAATAAACTTCCGTAAATCTGTCAATTTTTCTGTCCGATTTGACAAGTGAATTGTTTATTTGACAATGGAGAAACTATATTGTTAATAATTTTAAAGAATTTATTGATTTTGAGATGGACCCAAAATAACCAAATTTGGAGAAGGGCGTTAGCCTTGTGAAATTTTTTTGGCGAAAAATTCAACGCACAACAGGCGTTCTACTTCTGCCCACGTGTAACTCTATAGTTAGTTGTGATGATTGACAGTGACAGTTCCCGGTTTGGTTATAAATGAGTAAGAAAATCCGTACCCAAAGTTCCCCGTTAAAGTTATTTAAACTTCCGGAAATCTGGTCAATTTCTGTCTGCTATTTGACAATGAATTGGTTAGTTGACAATGGAGACCTCTATGGTTAATAATTTTAAAGAATTTATTGATTTTGAGATGGACCCAAATTAACCCAAAGTTGATAGGGGTTAGCCTTTGTGAATTTTTTGGCAAAAAATTCACACTGCACAACAGCGGCGATTCTACTATCTGCACACGTGTAACTCTATAGTTAGTCGTGATGATTGACAGTGACAGTTCCCGGTTTGGTTCATAACTAAGTAAGTAAGAAATCAGTACCCAAAGATCCCGTCAAAGTTAAATAAACTTCCAGAAATCTGTCAAAATTCCGTCCGATTGACAATCGAATTGGTTATTGAACAATAAGAGAAACTTCCCTTGTTAATAATTTTGTAGATATCATTGATTTTGAGACGGACCCAAATTAAACCAAATTTGGTAGAGTGGGTTAGCCTTTTTTTTGTGAATTTTTTGGCCGAAGTAAATTCCAACTGCAAAACAGGGCGATTTTCTACTACTGCACACGTTGTACTCGATAGTTAGTCCGTGGATGATTGACAGTGGACAGTTCCCCGTTTGGTTCATAAATAATTAAGAAATCAGTGACCCAAAGATCCCGCTTAAAGTAAAATAAACTTCCGGTAAATCTGTCAATTTCCTGTCCCGATTTGACAAATGAATTGGTTATTGTACAACTGGAGGAACTAAGTGTTAATAATTTAAAAGAATTTATTGATTTTGAGACGGGACCAAAAAATAACAAATTTGGATAAGGGGTTAGCCTTTAGATGAAGCTTTTGGCAAAAATTTCAACTGCACAAACAGGGCGTTATACTACTGCCACGTCTACTATATAGTTGTAGTCGTGATGATTGACAGTGACAGTCCGGAGTTTGTTCATAAATGAGTAAGAATCCGTCCCAAAGAATTCCCGATTAAAGTTAAATAAACTTTCCTTAAAATCTGTCAATTCTGTCCGAATTGACAATGAATTGGTTTATTTTACATGGAGAAGAAACTCTATGTTAATAATTTTAAAGAAATTTATTGATTTTGAGATGGACCCAAAATTAACAAATTTGATAAGGGGTGAGCCTTTGTGAATTTTTTTGGCAAAAATTCAACTGCACACAGGGCAATTCTACTACTGCCCACGTCTACTCTATAGTTAGTCGTGATGATTGACAGTGACAGTTCCCGGGTTTTGGTTCATAAATGAGTAAGAAATCCGTACCCAAAGACCCCCGCTTAAAATTAAATAAACTTCCGTAAATCTGTCAATTTCTGTCCGATTTGACAATGAATTGGTTATTTGAAAATGGGAGAACTCTATTGTTATAATTTTTAAGAATTTATTGATTTTGAGACGGACCCAAATTTAACAAATTTATAAGGGGTTAGCCTTTGTGAATTTTTTTGCAAAAAAATTCAACTGCACAACAGGGCGATTCTACTTCTGCCCACGTGTACTCTATAGTTAGTTGTGATGATTGACAATGACAGTTCCCGGTTTGGTTATAAATGAGTAAGAAATCCGTACCCAAAGTTCCCGCTTAAATTTTTAAATTCCGTAAATCTGTCAATTTCTGTCTGATTTGACAATAAATTTGGGTTTAATTTGACAATGGGAGAACTCTATTGTTAATAATTTTAAAGAATTTATTGATTTTGAGATGGACCCAAAATTAACAAATTTGATAAGGGGTTAGCCTTTGTGAATTTTTTGGCAAAAAATTCAACTGCACAACAGGGCGATTCTACTACTGCACACGTGTACTCTATAGTTAGTCGTGATGATTGACAGTGACAGTTCCCGGTTTGGTTCATAAAAAGTAAGAATCCGTCCCCAAAAGACCCCGCTTAAAGTAAAATAAACTTCCGTAAATCTGTCAATTTCTGTCTGATTTGACAGTAAGGCCGCGTTCCCCATAACTTTGGGTTTAGTCTTAAGAAATTGTTATTGGTTTTAGGTAACAAAAAATCCAATATCCTGATTGGTAGTATGTTTCAGGGCCTGTCAATGAAGTTACTCCTTTTTCATTAGCGTCGTATAAAAAACAAAACTCTGATTTGGTCCGTCTAAGATTATGGTTTGTTATAACAATTTCTTGGACAAAACGTAACAATTTAACACTTTTTTCCTATCCCTTATAATAAACCAATTTGTGGAACGCGGCCTTTAAATTTGGGTTTTTCTGGGAATCAATAAGAATTTGATTTTAGAAGCCCTTCTATTGTTTTAATTTTAAAAATTTAACAGGGGTTTATACTTGA
>JAMZAV010019762.1:0-28696 GCA_024449915.1 Sweltsa coloradensis
ATAAGTTCCAATCAATTTGAAAATTTTAAGTAATATTAGACATTATATTCTTTTTTTTTAAGTTAAAACTTTTTTCCAAATTATTTTTTTTGAATAAAATAATACAATTTTCAAAATGATATTCCTACCAAAGCAATAAAGATAAAATGGATTTTTTGGATTGGGTTTGTTACATATTGGGTATAAGCTTGAGGTACGTATTTATCGGATTTTCATTTGTTGTATTACTTTGGACGTAATGACTGTTTTTCATTACTCAATCCCGAGATTTTCAGCTGACTTTATTCTGTGTTGGTTACAAGAGGAAAAATGTAGTGCCTAGTTCAGCAAATAGGAGTAAAAAAATAAAGATAATAATAATATGTCTGCCTTTCTTAACCCTGCGTGTTTTTTTACGCCAGTGGGCCTACTTGCATGGGGTAGGTATGTAATTTTATAACCCCACCTGTATTTTCATCATTCATCATTCATTTCATTATAGTTTTGAAGCGATTCTCTGCTACCACGATTCCGGCTAAACCGATACTCCAATTGCAATACTACTCTTCCAATCCTCTGGTTTGGAAACATTCCTACGTTTCCTTCCCGCCTGCATGTAGGTCTATCTTGTCAACTCCAAAACAACTCTTGCTCCCAGGTTAGTTGTTACAATGTCTTGATAAAAATGGCTGACTTATGAACATATTCATACAGCAATGCATCATGGCAATGCCAACTGGTGATCGATTGCAAGGTCACTGTATCTATTTGCAAGTATTGCTTTTGAAGTGAAATGCACCATGTTACAGTTAGTCCATAGTAAAAGAAAAATCCCTGAAAATGTGATATTAGCGACAATATAGTTGTGACAATATAGTGCGAGCCTCACTACATATATTTATATATTACTCGCAACCAATCAATAACACACCTAAAAGCACATGCGCCACTGCCATCAACACAATTTGAAAAACGTCAATGCACCTTGCGTCCAGCTTCGATATGACCTCGCCGCCCCGCACCTTTTGACTACTACCTACACGCACAGAGCGGAGTCTCGCCTCGCAGTCGATCTGTTGTTCTTGTCCCAGGCGGACGTGTTTTGTACGCGGTCTTGTCTCTGGTCTCATTGGGCCTCCACAGTACACATAGTTAGCTTCTGTTGCTGCTGTATGTGTTGCTGTTCAAGTCTTTGCTGTGTTCTCATTCTCATTCATAATTTTGTTTAATGTTTGTTCTCTCCAGAAGGTTGTCTGTTCTGTCTAGACTAGAAGGTTTAGTTCTCTCTTTATTCTGTCCTGCTTCATCATCTCAGTGTTTGTCTGTTCCGTCCGTGCAGCCTGAGGAGTCGATGTTCAGAAAGTACTAGGTTCTGTTCAATGTGAGATTAGAGCCTTGACACGGTTTATATGCTGTGCTTTTTTCCGCTCTTAGCTCCGCTCTTGTTTGGCCTCCACAGGATATGGCTTTGGCTTCTGTTTCTGCTGAATGTGTTCAGCTAGATGTCTGTTACCTTTAAGAGAATGTCTGTTCTGTCGAGACTGAAAGGTTTTGTTGCTACTCAATAAAGCGTCCATTGATCTCAGTGTTGTTCTCCGTCTATTCCGTCCGCACAGGTTGTACAGTTTATCTTTGGTCGGTGTTAGGTTCTGTTCAGTGCGAGATTACAGGTTGATTATAGGTTACACACTATAGTGGTGCTGGTTTCTGTGCTGTTTTTGGTTGTTTTAACTGTGCTGGTGTGCTGTTAATATATATTGACGGACAACAATTAGGTAATTGAATAGGGTATGCCTGCCTATAGGTAAATAAAGTTCTAGGGACGATTCACAAGGACAGATGGTTGTTCTATTTTGCAATAAACAGACCTACCAGTATGTTAAACAACTGAAACATTTCATATAGTACTTTTAACCTCCTCATGCTCAAAGATTTACAGATTCAATGTTTTGTCTGGATAAAAATGGCTAACTTATGAACTTATTCATACATCAATACAATGAAGGCAATGCCAACTGGCGATCGATTTCATGGCAACGGTATTTATTTACAAGTATTGCTTTTGAGGTAAAATGGTAAATGCACCATTTTACAGGTAGTCCATAGTTGAAGAAAAATCCCTGAAAATGTGATATCTGCGACAATATAGTGTCGTCACGATTAACCTCTATACATATATTAGTTACATATAGTGCAGCGATTTGTACCGCCAAACGAAAAAATTCGCAGGAAAGACAATTGTTAAAATAAATCTGTTTCTCTCAGTCAGTCAAAGAAAAACAGTTGAAAATAATGTCACAAAAGCACAACACCTACGTTGAATGGTGTGCCCTGGCGAATTGAAGTTTGAAATAATTTGAGGTGGCTATATTGGCCGTGTACCGGATCAGAAAAATTTGGAAAAAATATTTTTGATTTTCTAAAATAGCCATGTTTCAAAGCATTCACTATATTTTGACTTAGTAGCATATTTTGGAAAATAGAAAAACGCGGTGGAATAGCCTTAACTACCTCCCCGACGGCGACGACAATGACAGCACGGACGAACGATGACACAGACGGAGACGATCACGACGTGGGGGAACCCCTGCCCTCCCCATATGCTTGTGGCTGGTTCTGACCAGCACAGGCCTGTCCACCACTTGTCCCCCCGCGTCATCCCTTACGTCCCTCCCTTCGTCTCGATTAGCCAAGTTGCATAAATATATATATATATATATATATATATATAATGAAACTCGTCCATTAGACCAACTCCGGGAAGGTCCCGTGACAAGAAGTAGGAGATAACATACACCGCTAACATCTGGAGGCTCTCTCTCAACTCTCTGTCTAGTCATCTAGATCTGTTTTCCTAGATGGCTGTGTTTTAATTATTGTCATCTTGTACTTTGTTATTATAAATCATCACACGCAGTTTTACCTCAAAACATATATTTTCATATATATATATATATATATATATATATATATAAAAATAATAACAATTTACAATACCTGCATAATGAACATATATTGCCTTTACCGTGTATGAAGTTTTTTGGGGGCCAGTATTCATGCCAATAAATGTAATTTCAACATGACAATTTTTATTGCACAAAGCTGTGCAATAATTATGTAGCAGCATATGGTGTACACGTTGCCAGAATGTTCCTTGTATCGATATCAGTATTGTTATGAATGTATGGCGTTTTCGATTCAGGTTATTCCCCGGAAAGTACATTTTATTCCGATAAGGAGTTGGTCAGTATCAAGCTGTGCACATCTTATTGCTCGATTAATTCCAGTGCTGAACAGATCAGGAAAATTCTCTGTTCCATTGTCCATTATGGCTTCCTGTCCAAACAATCCATTGGCAGAATAAGCGGTCTAGGTATTGGTGCTTTTCCACAAGCCTCTTTGTAACATTAATAATAGTATTTTTGGGAGCCGTTTGACACTTTACAATAGGCATGCTTCGACTAAAATCGCGTTATCCACAAATTTGTCAACGGTCCGTGAACAAGAAACATCCTTGGGAAGTGGCTCACATAGTGATTATTTGGCCGCAAAGGTGTATGTTTGGAAACATGGTACTTCTTAATTTCAGACACTCTTCATTGTTTCCTGAAGTAGTGCAATGAGTTGAAAGTTCACCTTTGGGGAGCACCCAATTTGAATGATTGAAATCAAATCGAGGTCGATTTTCCAGATAGGCGAATTAATGTCCAAGACTGACCTGCGTGACCTCCGAGCTTACCATGTGCTAATAGGGCATGGCTTTTCTTTGCAATCTGATCCTTTGTATTGAAATTTTCGAATTTTCCTTTTAATTTCAGCAAGCGCGGGTTAACGGCGGGAGTAACTATGACTCTCTTACCTGACCTCTGGTGAACAAAAATAACTCCAGTGCTCGGATCTCTCCCTCCACCCTACAGGTCGCATTGTGAGCTTGCCGTTTGGGTGGAGTAAGTAACCGGCCAAAAGAATGTGGCCATTTTAACAAAAAGGACCAGGCCTAGGCCTAGGCCCTGGGCTAGTGTAGGCCAAGGAGGTTGTATTAGATGGCTGGAGGGGGGCGGTGGCCTATGTTTACCTGGCTACTGGACTGAAGCCAGTTTTGCGGCGCGCGGTCGAGCGGCGGCCATCATTGGGACTCGACGGATTTCTATGCATGCATATTCTCTGCTACGTGTATTCAGTAGCAGCTAGCACTGCTGGCCTACTTTGGATAGGGAAATTAAGGATTTGTTCAGGAATAGGAATTTAAAATAAAGGATACATACTAACATAATAATATTAGCACTCAAACAATGGCCATATTATTTATTTTGCCATATTTTTTTATTATTATTATGTAATAATAACGAACTGCTAATAAATTGAATTGACTTGAATTAATATTTAGTATTGATACAAAGTTTAATAACAACAAATAGACAATGCAGATTCTCAATTCATATTCAATCCAGTTATTGGACTTTAAAGCTTTTTATTAATGGTACCTATAACAATAATTATTTATGAAACCTAATCCCAAGCCAATATCAAAATGATGTAGGCCTACATAGGCACACGTCTTAGGTTTATAAACATGTTTATTTTAATGGCAGTCGACATCGAAAATCTGACTCATTGTTTTGGTGGTAAGCCCTACAGACTGAATGAAATATTAAATCAGCAGCTTAGTTATTTTGATTGTTACATCGAAAATTAGTATTTAAAACAAAACAAAATTACTGATTGTAATGAAAATAAAACCTTTAATCTTAAATAGGTGCGTAAACCGACCTTTATATAAAATATAAAATATTGTTACCAGTTGGTTGTTATTGGTTATTGATGTTTGAAGATGACTAGCCGATTTAGCACTGTCCTGACCCTTGTATCTGACCGGTTTCTATTGTACTCTTTGGTTGCATGATGGATTCTTATTTTCAGGTATTTGTTAGCAAAGGTCTGGGCTGGGTCAATTCATTGACATAGCCATCAAGTGGCCCCAAATCTCTTACGTGACTCTCAAGAGACATTATTATTTTTATGGAGAGAGTTATTAAGTGGAAGATGCAGAGAATAGTTTGAAAAAAAAATAGTTTTAGGGATTAATGATGGGAGGTTTAACTCATTTATCTGAAAGTCTTAGAAGGATTGGATACCTAAATTTTGATTTACAAGACCAGTTTTTTTTTAACTACTAAAACTGATGTTAGTATCTTTTTATTTGTTATTCCCTTTATTTTTGTTTGTGTGTGGAGGCTGAGTGTTTGTTTCAAAGCGTAAGCATTTATTGTTGACTGTTAAGTTTAGAATTTATAGTACTGAGTTTATTTATAATTTTGTTTATTTATTTAAATTTAATAAATTTTGAACTATTTTTTAGAAAAGTATTTTTGACTTTTTTGTTTGTGAGGGGGCTTTAGATTTATCAATTTAGGTTTCTATAATCCGTACTCATGTATGATGATTTTCATTCATTTAGAATTCTTACAAAAGTTTGGTAAAGGTTTTGATTCATAGTACTTTTAGTTCCTTTATGTTTATAAAAAATGGTGGTGATTGGTTCAATCATTACTTTTTGTAACTTGTTTTATATTATATGTTTTTAGCACTTTTTTGGGAACTTAGGTTATTTGAAAGGATGTGATATTTGGTACTTATGGCTTGATTTTGTTGAGCATATGAATTGTGTATTAACAGTAACAGATAAGAGTATCTGTTTATCGTCCCCCCCCCCTCCTATCGGTAGGTTGATAAATTTATAAGCAGGGCTGGCTATAGGTATGGCTAAGCGTATGGTTAGACGTAATTTTTTCAAGCGTTTAAATAATAGCCGCGTCTAGACTTTAATGTATAATTCTGCAAGTAGGCCGATAGTTTTTGTTTTTTATAAGTCGGGGCGTGATGTTAGTATAGTTCAATCATTTCACTCAAACTGGATTATAGGCGGGATTTAGGGATTTGTGACCCGTCTTTATACTCCTTCTTAATTGCTCATGAAGATCTCTATGTTACACTAAGCGTTTATTTGTTTAGCAAATAATTCTTATGAGCGAATAGGACGGGTCGGAAGACTTTGTAATATTCCGTGGGTTAATAAAATGTTAGGCCCGGGCGTGGGCGGGGGGGCGAACTTTATTGTGATTTTATTAATCTTTTCGTTATATATGACAGCTCCTCCTTTAAAATTTATGAAGTAAAATAAGCTTCATATAGAATAGAAAGCTTAGAGAGTGAACTGAGTTAGATGAGAGTTATAATTGGGATCTGTCTTTTTATGAGCCGATTATACTTATATTTTATATTCATATCAAGCCAACATAGGGCCCAATTTATTGTTGTTTTATTTTATTCATATAATAAATTGTAAAACGAAGCGCGACAGCACAACTAACACAATATTCGCAGCTTCCGCTCCGAAATCGCTAACTAGTAACGCATCAAACCGCCGCGCCTTCCCGCCATGCGTCAGCCTGCACAGCGTCCAGTCCCAACATGTGCCGGCCACGCTGCCCCAGGCGGCGCGGATTTGCTTCAACTTTTCATGCAGCCCACCCCCACTCCCAGGCCATCTATTCACCTACCTTGGTGTAGGCTAGAGGCCATACCCGCACGACACAATCATGAGTTTTTCTGAAGTTCAATGCACCTATGTAACGCTTAAAAATTAAAACGATAGTAATCGCGCAAAAGAATGAGGCCATATTAACAAAAAGACCCAGCCCTTAGGCCTGGTTATAGCGTAAAGGCACCTAAGAGATATACTAAGCCGCACACAAGACAAGATTTTATCGAAAGCCATCATGCGAGTCACTGCTTAAAAATTATTCAAGATAGCTAATCCGCCTAAAGAAGTGAGCCATTCTAGTCAAAATAGCGAAAAGGCCCTAGGCCCTGCGTACAATCAGCGTAGGCTGGCGACTGGCATGCACCCCGCAAAGAGTTTTTCAAAGCCGTGTGTATGTACAACAACTGCCTTTAAAATCTAATACGAAATGATAACCAACCAAAGATGAAGGCCATTTTAACAAAAGGCCAAGGCCAGGTCTCAGCGCTTTGCCGCCTAAGTGTAGCGCTAGGCTAAGCCCCGTAAATGGCACACAAGTCAAGAGTTTATCCGAAGGTCATAGCCTAATAGTCACTGCCTTATAAAATAAATAATAGCCAATAAGTTCCCCACAACGTAAGAAGGCAGCTTTATCAAAAGGCACCCCAGCCTAGACGACCCTAGGCTGGACGTAGGAACTAGGCGTCGCTAGCCATCACATAGGAAGAGTATAATTGAAGATCATACTATGGCAAAGCTTTTATATTTAAAAATTAGTACGATAGTAATTGGCCAAAAGAATGAGGCCATTACAACAAAAATGCCAGCCCCTAGGCAGCACGAGGCGGCTTCTGTTTTTCGTGCGACCGCTCAAGACCAAACCCTTTGTCTAGACTACGCAAAGAAGATACCTTACGGCTCGACCCCCCCCCTTACTAGCGAAAACTGATGACTGCCGACTGACACAATTTCATTACCATAGTCGTGGTATATCATGAGAAGTATTCCTTGATGAGCGTCTCGTACTGCTACTAGTAAATTGAGCATGCATGATAATCTAGTTGAGATACACACCCTTTTGGCATCCACACCAAATCGGTGGTATATATCGCTACACTAATTTTCTAATGCAAGCTAAAAAACTTTATCTACATGCTACCAAGCGAAAAAACATTAAATTTAAAATATAAAAATAAATTTTTTAAAATAGCCGGTAATTATTGTCAGTAATGTGGCCGTTCTTTTATAAGCTAAATTAAAAAAATGTGTAGATGAAGTTATATATACAAAGTTAATATGACGATCTTATATGGCCATCGCGATACGACATTTGTCAGAACATAAGCATCAATTAGAAGAAGAACGTCTCCAAATGTCAGGCCTCTGCGCCACGCCTTAGAAGGCTTGTCCGCAGAAATTGCTAAAATATTCATGATATTTCAAAGGCCTAGGCCTAAACCCTAGGGTTAGCGTAGCTGAGCTAGACGCTAGGCCACACAAGTCAAGCGATTTCTTTTGAGGATCACGCGTATGTCACTCTCTTTAAAAACTATATGATAGTAATGGGCCCTTTTTTAAAAGAATGATGCGCCATTCGACAAAAATGCCTCCCAGTCGTTAGCCTGCTCTAGGTAAGGCTGGGGATTGCCCTAGAGCACACATGTGAAGAGTTATTGGTAAGCCATGGTGTAGTCACGCTTATAAAATCATAACATGATAGTCATCGGCCATAGATCGTAGACATTTTAAAAGAAGGGCCAGGCCTAGAGCCCCCTAAGGGCTAGCGTAAGGCGGAATTGGCCACGGCACATAAGTCTAGAGTTTTTTAGAAGCGTTCCATGCTATTGCCAAAAGAATGTTCGCCATAGCCAAACAAGGCCGGTTAGCCCTGTTTAGCGTAGACTCAAGTGACATGGCTAGGCACACAAGCCCGTCGTTTTTCCCACAAAGGCATAGGTATGTCACTTATTTAGCCAATTAATATGATATGCTCCACCGGACAAAGAGTGTGCGTCATTTTTACATAAAACAAAAAAGCCCAGGCCTTAGGCCTAAGGCCCTGTGCCAGTGTAAGACTAGCTAGCCCCAGGTTGCTCACAAGTCAAAAGTTTTCGAAGCGTAATAGCCTATGATGTCAATGCTTTAAAAATGATTTTTACCGCGTCAAAAGAATAGAGGCCCATTTTTGAAACCCCAGAGCCAGCCTAGGCCGGGGATAAGCGGCTAAACTAGGATCAGCTAGGCACATAAGTAAAGCAGTATTTTTGACGGCCATGCAATGTCTACTGCTTTTAAAAATTAACCAATAGATTAACTCGCCGAAAAGAATGCAGAGCCATTATTGACAAAAATGTACCTATGCCCTAGCGCCCTGGGCTAGCCGTAGCTGCGCTCGGCCTAGGAAGCACACATGCCTAGAGTTTTTTGAAACGTCATGTTAGTAACAGCCTAAAAAAATTAATATGCATATAATTCGGCCCAAAAGCAATGTAGCCAATTAAAAAACGCCCCAGAGCTAGGCCCTTAGGCTAGGTAGGCGCGGATGGCCTTGCACACAGTCGAGGTTTTTTGAAGATCATCACTATCAGCGCTAACTACACTAATTCCCCCCCCCCCCCCCCAGCAACTTAGAACCGGTGGAAGGCCCAAAAATACGGTTAGTATTAGTAACTTAAGAAAGCATCCAACGTTAATGAACACAGTAAGACTTCTCACCTCATTGGAGAACGGCCGTCTGTACACATTTACGCGAGGTGCAGGTTACTAATAAGAGATTAACAACAATCCAAAGACAAGTACATTAAATTTATCCAAAAAATTAACTTTTATCAAGTATAAGACTATTGCGCCGCTACTAGGTTTATATACCCTTATTCATAGGTTTATCTATGGTATTGACTTAGTAGTAACATTTGAAACTTATTTGTACCTATGTAAGCGCCCTACTTAATCAGTGAAGTATTTGTACAAGTATACTTAGACATGTGATATCTTGCCAAGATACTGATAGGCATATCCTAATTAGTTTTATTCTTAGTTATGACGCTTTACACTTGGTAGATATAGATTGTGTAACATTATGGTTATACTAAGTTTATCTAAACCAGGGCTATATAATTCAACCACTCTTGCAGGACAACGTCTACATACTCGCTACTCATGTATATCTTAGTGTTGCACATGAGCTGCATTAAAGATGGCTAATAAATGATCAATAGCAAGTAATGTCAAATAATTATGATGCTGATAAAATAATGATGTGAAAAAAAAAACTGAAAAATTTAAATTAACACATTGAAGGGCAAAAATCCCCAAAAAAAAATCACATAGGGCGGTTACACTCAATTTAGCGCGAACCACGGTTGGACCGTAGGGATGCCCACGGAGGTCTCGTCTTGTACATCGTTCCTCCATTGTACCGCACGTCTTCAGGCGTCCTCTTTCAATGCTTGTACTTCTTCAAGAGCCCGTGGACCTCTTACAGGTGAACCCTTAGAGCGGCAACGGACCCGCACGAACAAAAAAACACAAAACAAAAAAAAAATAGGTAACAAAGTACTATAACGGACAACCTGTTTTACGTTTCTCGCCAGCAGAGCTCATTCTCTTTCGTCCTCTGTTCGACTGGAGATAAGAAATGCCACAAATTTCAATAAACGTCAAATACTTTAAATTACAAATCACAAGCCCCCCAATGCTACGCTGCTACTCAATGAACGTTGCAGGGTTGTCACGCACGGACAGCGCCCAGGCTGCGACCATCCGAGGTTCCGCCTAAGTAATGGTACCGCCCCATGCACAGTCTTGCACTCCAGAATGGTGAAGCCAGTGCCTCCTACAATCGTGTTCTTAATCTGTGCCAGTTTTTCAGACACGATTGCCGGCAAGTAAAGTTTACTTTTATTATAAATTTGTGTTCCACGAAGTGGTCGTTGTCGCGCTCCTGCTCCGACTGCCAAAAAACTCCCCTTAAATACAAGAACAAGAACAACAATGAAGATAGGATTATAAAGCATAATAGAAATACACATCATACGTACATCCGACGACGACGGCGTAGGCACGCCTCGGTCGAGCTCGCCGTCGCGCCACCCCTACCCGAAGACGACGTCGGACCGCCCCCGCGCGATGATGTTGCGCGAGCCACGCCCGAATCTCAGGCGCGGCCCCGCCGGCGGGAGGAAACTCCGCCGTCGAGAGACCCCCTCGTAACTCGACGGCGTTCGACGACGGCACGTACGACGCGATGCATCCATGGATCATTCGAGAGCATTTCCACCAGATTGCAAGAAATAAGTTCGTCTCGAATACGAGAGGCGAGTTTCTAAACTATCGTCACTCCTCCCCTCCCCCCCCTAAAGTTTTCGCTAAAAATCTTGAGCGAGAAAATCCGACGACGAAATCCTTCCCCGAAAACAAAGAACGAATGAAAAAATTGTTAAACTTGGTATCAATAAAGAGAACACCATATACTACTTCACCACCAGAGTGCGAATGGAAAGCAAAATAGCTGAATGAACAGTTTAATAATACTTCATTAACGAGTTTTTATGCAAATTAAATAAACTGGATCGTGTAGGCGAGGGGAGCAGCCTAGAAAACCAAATGGCATCAAATGACCTTAGTAGGTATTTCAATGCGATTTAAAGAGCCTAGGTCGCTGAGTTCGTATCCTAAACTTGTCTGACAAAAATCCAATTTTCTTTGCAGGAAATGCGTGAAAAAAATCAATTCGAGCCGTGAATTTATCTTATTTGGCAGCGTAACGTAAGCCTAGACAACCAATCGCGCACTACTATTTCCTGTCCAGGGGAATATTAAATAGCGATTCTAAGAGCAGGTCGACTGGTTCGTATCTTAGAACTTGTGAAACAAAATCAATTTTAGCGGAAATGCCGTTGAAAAAAACAATTTAGAGCCGGAAATTTTAGCTTTCCCCAGCGTAAACGCTAAGGCAATAAGAACCAATAAGCATCATAATTTCCTTGCAGGGAATTTCAAGCGATAAAGAGACACCAATAATCTTACTTCACAAAAATCACAAAAATGTATGGTATTTCAAAATCAATTGCTTCTCTTACTTATACTATCCACCCCACCCCACCACTTTTTTATATTTGATTCCATGTAATTTCATATTTACATTCGTTATTAATTCCTCACTTGAAGTATCCTTGGCCTAATTCGTGGTGGGATGACAAAGTCATAATCATCGTTCGTTCTAGCTTAACAGGTCTTGCCTTGAACAATGCCCATAGATTGCTGTTAATATTTAATTTTTTTTTTTTTTATATTTAGCCTGCATTTAGGTGCAGTCTATTGTCTTATCTGTCAAAATGACAAGATGAAAAATAAGGGTATTTTAAACCCGTAGAGGACACTTCATGATATGAAAGTCGTCGGGTCAATACACCACTGAATGAAACCGCATGCATTACTTGTTTAATGAAACTACGCTACGACCATTGTTAATGAATTCTAGCCCATACAAACTTCACAAACTCAAACAATGACAGTAAGTCTAGCATAATCATTAACGTCTGATTGACCAGATGTTCATTGCACCCAAAAACACAAAAACTAAAACTAGATGATGGAAAATGTCAAAAATCTCTAATAAGAAATGCATTCGACAGTTAAGAGAAGAAAATTCGAAATTGAATTATCAACCTCTGCTAGTCACTGTCGATGGAACCAAGTCAATAAATTTAGCAAGCTACAATCTATACATCCTACCTGTGAGTGAGGTGAAATAAGCCGTATTGCAATTAGTCTGTAATTATAGTAGACTCCATAGATATTGTAATATCTGCGAAAATATAGTATCGTCGCGATGAACCTCACTACACTTTTAAATATCGCCCTTAACCATTTTTTTTTTACCACCTGCAGCAACACGCACACAGCAGAGATCCTCAGTCGGTCTGTTGTTCTTGTCGCAGGCGGACGTGTTTTGTGCAGGCTCTTCGTTCTCTTCTTACAGGGCCTCCACCATACAGGGAGTAGATTCTTTCAGTTGTGTTTTGAGCAAGTCTGGGCTGTTGTGTCCTTGCATCATTCTGTTAATTTTGTTCACTTCAGGAGGTTATCTGTCTAACTGAATTTGTGCGTCAGCATCTGCCCTGGAAAGCAAATCCACTCGCCAACTCTCGTGTTTAGTCCGTGATTAAGGGAGTGTTTTTCCTACCTGAAACTAAATGGCGAGCTGTGGGTCGTCGTCTGGGAATTTCCCCTCCCTTTGACTACCCCCGACGGCGACGACAATGACATTCACGGACGGATAGATGACACAAACTAGACGGACACTGACGTGGGGAAACCCATGCTCTCCCCATACGCTTGTGGCTGGTTTGACAGCACAGGCCGCTCCACCCATTGTCCCCCCGCGTCACCCTTACGGTCCCTCCCTTCGCTCGATTAGCCAAGTGCATAAATAGGGAGACGTTAAGCAAATATCCAACCATTCAGCGTCAAATCATCAAATTAAATCACGTGTTGGGTCGCCGGAACGGAACTCCCTTTTAATAGTATATTTTTTTTTAAGATTCATAATTCGATCTTAACACTGTTGGACAGTTTTCTTGATGCTGCATAACTCTTGAAATTGCACTGCGATTTTGTCCCAGACTACATTATATCCCCTCTTGTTAGTATTACTTTCATCATTAGTAAAATTAGACATCTCAGAGGATAGGACAAAGGAAGACAATAGGACAAATTAAGAACAATGCAGGGCCTAGCCCAAAGACACTTTAAGGCCTACTGCCTACCCGCCTAAATTACCGCTGTAAAATTTACTACCAGCGTAGAAAAGCAACTTTCAAGCGTTCACACACAGAAATTACCCGCGTAATAAGCTAGTAATGTAAACGTGGTCGCAAACTGCAATTTCGCGTCCCTTTTTCGTTTCATCTTCTCTTTTATCAACTCTTTGATATATTTGTAGTACTCATTGGTACATTTTCTGAAACCTGGCCAAGCTTGATAATTAGGTTATTTAACCCCATCAGGGAATTCAAGTGAGTACAAGAAAAATTATTTCTGGAATAAAGGAAATAAATAAACAAACAAAATTAATGAAAGCGCAATTAATACTTGTAGGCACGTTAATTAGGCCTCATCAACTATTTTAATTTAAATATGTATAATTTTTTTACGGATTTAAATAAACAAGATCACTGATTACAAATATGTGAAGTTTGTGCACGATTTAAATACTTCAATCCAATTCTTGTATTAGTTGCTCCACATGAAGTGTAAGAGTGCACTCTATTAACACTGACTATGTCTATCTCAACCACCTCTCATAAGGAGAGAGAGCTGGGGATATGGTGATGAAATTTAAATGTAGAAAGAGTTGGAGAGGAGAAACAGGGTGGCGAAGCAGGAATGGCTATCGAGTTTGAAATCCTGTATAGTCAATGGGTATTGATGCAAGTCTTGCGCCATGTAGGTAAGGCGCATGTTTGCTAGATTTGTCCGGTGGGTTAGACTGTGTTCCTTCGTTCATATCGAGCCTTGTGGACTCCAGTGATGCCAGTCTCTCTGAGGTAAGCTCTTAGTTGCCATTTGCATCAATATTGTCCATTTGATTTTTCCCCGTTAAACTGGAGGTAATAGTTTCCTCCAAGTGGAAGATAAACAGATAGCGTTTTTCCCAGCATGTTTAGCCGGTTTAAGTTTATGTGACGCGCAGCTCTAGCTGGCGGCGCTTTAGAGTGCCTCCAGCCGGAGCCCACACGTCCTTAAAAACGTGGCCGGATATGTCATTGTTCATTGTGCTTACCATAGCATTCAGTATCTTCTTAGCCTGGGTTTGAGTTTGTTCTATGATTTGTGTGTATTACGTGTAGCATTAAAATGCTTGATAACATTACTATGACAGTAGTCACGTAGCACAAAATGCCCTTACTGTGGCCCACCTCCTACCGTCTGGCCCTGATCACTATTATTGATCGTAAGTGCGATTCATTCTATACGACTTCACTCCCTGAAAATAAGGCGAGCCTGTCGTCGTCGGGGAAAAAAACCCTTACCTTTGAACTACCTCCCGCGTGTCGAGACAATGACAACACGGACGCATGATGACACAGACGGAGATGACCACGACGTGGGCGAACCCCTGCTCTCCCCATACCCTTTGCCGGCTGGTTCTGGACCAGCACAGGCCTGTCCACCATTGTCCCCGCGTCCACCCCTTACGTCCCTCCCTTCGTATCGATTAGCCAAGTTGCATAAATATGAGACGTTAAGCAATATCCAATCAATCAATCAATCATAGATCTGTTCAGATTCCGTCTCGTATGGGAGTATCAGTATAGTTTTAATTGGAACCAGATCGCCCGACGTCACCAAAGCTGGTACGGACGATGTATGATCGCGGCTTGTCTGATTCTTTAACAAAATCTCTGGTACCATGATTACGATCGTAGTTTTCTTTTGTTTCCTACGTATCCATGCAAAACATTAACATTCTTTACTGTATCTTGTGCGCATGTAGCAAATGCTTGTGCCGAATTTATGATGACATGACGTGCCTTGGTTTTAAGCCATACACTTTGCTTCAGTATCCCTCCAACACCATCGACAGCACCTTTGCCATGCGACAAAGCAAGAAAGCTCCACTCTCCTGTAATACCGTTGAAATCTGCTTTTATGTAAATTAAGTTTGAAAAAGTGAATTTATTGTTGAATTGTGTGGCGCTACCGTCAGAATATAATTTTAAATGGACCAGTTAAGGGAATTCATCTTTGAGTTCCGTCACTATTCTTTTCTTATCAAATTCCAACTCGCAACCTTCTCGTGGTTTTGCCCGTGATAAGGGAAGTTTTTCTCCCTGAAACTAATGCGAGCTCTGGGTCGTCGTCGGGGAACGTTCCCCTTCCTTTGACTACCCTACCCGACGGCGACGACAATGCAACACGGACAGATGATGACAAAGACGGAGACGATCTACGACGTGGGGGGAACCCCTGCCCTCCCCATACGCTTGTGCTGTTCTGACCCGCACAGCCGGTCACTCCTTGTCCCCCGAGCTTCCTTCGTCCGATTAGACAAGTTGCATCATATGAGACGTTAAGCAAGATCCAAATCAAAAAAAATTTTCTTAAAGCAAAGACGATACCTTGCCATAGACCAAGTTCAGTCACTTTACTGACGCAAAGCAACGCTTGATGCGTGTGACAGCAAGCTATGCAACTGCAGTGAAAAATAGGACTGACCATGCTAAAATGGGCGCTTTGATTTCGTCTTAGGCCGTTGTGGAATAGTTCTCGTCAAAAATCTACTTGAAGAAACGCAACTCCCGTCTCTAAGGCATTTCGACTCCTCAAAGCTAGTTGCTTGGAATCTTTTGACATATAAGCACACTTGTATAAGCAAACTGCTTCTCAATCTTTCTGTAAAGATTCAAGAATGCCATCTTGGAATAAAAACCTGTGGTCTCCATCAGAATTGGACCAGTCTTTCACGTAATTCTGTTAAATGGGTCCACATCTTCAATGAAAGTTGCATGTACGTGAGTTATCTTGCATTCATTACAATTGAATTTCAAAAGTTGACACCACCAACGCATCGAATTAATCTTTTCCCACTCGTTGGGAAAAACTTTATCATGTAATGATTGATCAGGAAGCCATATTTGCATGGTATTTACATAACACACAAGACCCAGTCTTGAAGCCTTGCACCTGCATGGTCAGCCCACACTCCCGGCTCCAGGCCCCGCCCCTCGTCAGCTATACGACTGACCCCCAGTCCAGTTAAAACACATAGCCGAGACTGAGGTCTTGGTCAAGTCCCCACGGGACTTCGAAAGTGGGTAATCTGTCTATCCAGATATGTGACTGACAGTTGGTCAGAGATACATCGGCATTGCAGGGAAGTCACCGTTGTATGGTCTTCTGTGTGACGTATGTCAAAAAGAGACATAGAGAAGCGATGTTACTGAAAAAGAGACATAGAGAGGCGAAGATCCACCCCTATGTGAGCAGTGAGGTGAGATTTTAACTGTTGGGGACATCCACATGGACGAGAGGAATAATTTTAAACTAAAACCTAATTTAAAAGAAATTTTATCTGATGAATCTGAGAATATAACAAATGTTTTTAAATATCTGAAATCAACAAAGCTGTATAATAGGATTTAAAAAATTACACATCACTCTAAAAGAGAATACGGGCACTAATAACCTTAGTGTGCCCTTAAACCCTAATAACTAACTATGGTCTTCTGTGTGACTTATGTTTAGTGGTGTGATTGACAGCGATGTTACTGAAAAAGAGACATATGCTAATTTTTTATTCACTGAAAATTAAAAAAGCATTCATTTGGAGTGTCCAATTGTTAGGCGGCTCGTCCACTGGCGCGACTGAAACCGGTTTTAAACGAGAATGGTCGCACGGAGACCAGGTGCATGCGATCATTGGTGAAGTTGAAACAATAAATGAATGCATAATTTAAAATCTAGTTCGGCGTTAATTAGTCTTTGTTTGTACTTATCACACATTTAATTTATTTCTGAACGCATTTACAGTGTTTTTGTCATGCTAATGCTTTACAAAGGACAACATGCCTCAATCCAGGCTTAAAGATTAACCCAGGAATGAAGCTCGGTGACTCCTTTGTTTTGATTTAGGAGGTGATCTTTGTTCCAAAATTTGTCTTTGAAGATTGCGGCAATACCGCGAGATATTGACATGCGCTTAGGATATTGTGTTGGGTCAAGAGTTTGGTAAGTCGTGTTTGCATTTTCGATTAATTTTTTTTAGAAAAGGGAGATAAGAGAGATATGGGCCTGTAGTTAGAGACATCAGATTTGCTTCCTTTTTTGAATATTGGTAGTACTTTTGTTTTTTTTTAGTTCTTGTGGGAAAGTACTTTCTATAAGTGATTCATTAATGATAAATATTTGGGGGGTACAATAAATCTGGCACACTTAATTAAAAGGGAGAATGGAACTTCATCTAGTCAAGCAGAGTATATTTTGCAGGTCTTGAGAATAGTGTCCATAACTTCTTCTGGAGTGGTTGGATATAAGAATAGGGTGCCTTGTACTGTCTTCGATGATAGATCCGGCGCATCAAGGCTTACTGCATTCTCCATTTGATTTACATGTGAGGGGAGGGTGTATATGAGGATTTGGGTCATTGATGTGAAGAAGATTTTTGTAATGACCTTTTTGTAGAAAGGAAAATACATTCTTTCCAGCCAACAGCCAATATGGGGCATCGCTACGGTGGGAATGTTATAATAGTTGCAGTAAGATCTGAGTTGATAGAGAGACTTTTTGAAATCTTCAATACATGGTTTTTGATTAGATTCCTAGATTCCTTCCTCTGTTATAAGCCATCAAATTCCAACTCGCAACCTTCTCGTGGTTTGGCCCGTGATTAGGAGGGTTCTTCTCCCTGAAAATAATGGCGAGCTCTGGGTCGTCGTCGGGAAACTTTCCCCTTCCCTTTGACTACCTCCCCGACGGCGACGACAATGACAACACGGACGGATGATGACACAGACGGAGACGACCACGCCGTTGGGGAACCCCTGCCCTCCCCATACACTTGTGGCTGGTTCTGACCAGCACAGGCCTGTCCACCCCTTGTCCCCCCGCGTCAGCCCTAACGTCCCTCCCTTCGTCTCGATTAGCCAAGTTGCATGAATATGAGACGTTAAGCAATATCCAGTCAATCAATTCTTTGTTATAAGATAGATGTGGAGCCTACCTTTGGCATGTAGGGTTGCAATCTCGCCGGCTCCTTTGTTTTGATTTAGGAGGTGATCTTTGTTCCCAAATTTGTCTTTGAAGACTGCGGCAATACCGCGAAACATTTTAAAAATGGGGCCGTACGCAATGGCTAAGGAATGGATTAAGGTTTTTGGAATCTTGCGGCGGACCCCGACGTTCAACATGGAGAAATTTCTGTTCTTTAAAATTTTTCGTATTGGTTTATGCGTTCAATGCAGATATTTTATAGCTTTTAAAAGTGAAACTGGGGTTTTCAAAATGGTGGGTTTATATTTTTCTTGATTGATTTGTTTTGTAAGATTTTCGTTTATGTAGATGTATCGATAAGCTTTTTCCCCATATAATATTAAATTTTGCAAGGGAGTTATCAATGAGAAAAAGTAACCCTTTTTTTACGGACTGAGGATGCGGGGGACTTTTGTAGAGAATACCTACGACTGGAGTTTTTTTTAGATATTTGGAGTGGAACATCCCTTTTGAGGTGTTTTACGATTACAGTCCCAAAAATTTTACAAAATTTCCCTCAAAAATTTTGGATGCCGTCGTTTGTACTATGCTATTGTGTGTTCGTTTTTTTTCTGAATATTTGAGATGATCATATAGTTTGTCTTATTTGCTTTAAGGGAAAGTTTATTTATTTTGATCAGACTAAAAACAGTAGTTAAAGTCGGTTGCTATCGTCCGGAGGGTTTGGAGAATGGGCCCAAAAATAAAAGATGGACGATCATCCGGAAACAGCCTTAAAGATCCCTTTCGTTTCAAATTTCCATGTTTTTAAATTTACAAGAAAGAGGATTGGTCCAAAAACTGACCCTTGGGCACACCGATTGAGATTTCCTTTTGGTTCGCTGTGGGGTTGGATGGCTAAAAAATTGATCCTATTAGAGAGAAAGCTTCGGAACCTTTCAGTGGTAAGCCTCGTATCCCTGCGCTTCCAGTTTGTCCGCAGTATGTTGTGATTACAGTATGAAGGCCCTTGCTAAGCTCTAAGAAAAAACACCAGATGTAGTTTCCTTGTCTAATGAGATTTGTATGCCATTTTATTAGGTCCGTAGCGCAGTTGTGGTTTTGGGTTTTTTTGCGGAAACCATATTGGCGGGAGAAAAAAAAATTTGTTTTCTCTTGGGAAATTTTTTCCAGTCTTTTTTTGACAAGGGTTTTTCAATTTTTTTAGAAAACTTTGGTAAAAATGGAGACTGGAGGGTAATTGAACATTAGCTCAAATTTCCCTGTTCAAAAATTGGCACCACCCTCGCCATTTTCGTTTTTGAAGGGAAAATCCCTGTGACGAAGTTTTGTTTATGATTTTGGCGAGATGTGGGCAAGAATTAGTTTGCCGCTATTACTGTTTGGAAAGGTTGCCCCACACCCCAAAAACTTTTGTTTGAATCAATTTTTTGTTGTCATATAAACCTTCTCAGCTTTGGGTTTTAGCAGAAAAAATGTGTGCAATGAAACTTTAGGCTAACACATTTTCAATGACGGGAGTTGCAATTTTATTGACGTGTTGTTTAGGTAGCGTAGGTGTTTCCAAACCCTTTTGATTTTTTATTTCAAATTTGCATACTAAAATTTGCTCTAAAGTTTAAACCAAATTTATTAATAAATCATATTTTTTAATTAATGCCGTGCATAAAGCCAGCTCATTAATAAGACAACTCAATATTAATAATAAAAAAAATATTAATGAATCTTCTAGAACGAACTCAAGGTTTGGAAAGTATCTAGAAACTAGATTTCATTCTAAAATCTAAACGCAGGGGCGAGTGCCTTCAGGTAATTGGTTTCCCAAAAATTTGGTGAATAGAAATCATGTTGTTCGAGACAGGGGTCGGACAGAGTGTTATTTTTTGAGAGCATCGTAAGTCTCAGACCCAGCTTGTCGGGATTATTTTCGGTTGACTGGTTCCCTAGCCAAAAAGATGTTATTTTGATTCCGAGTAGTGCTACGCGTTTTTTTTGGAGAGTGGTTTCTTTCTATAGTTAGGGGGGAGCTGGGGTGGTTTTGACAAAAGGGGCTTAATCCAAGTATTTTAAACCCCGGGACTGGGGTCTCAATTGAGTAGTTCGGTATATAATTTGGTCAATACTAGGAATTGAGAGGTTTCACCATGTCTTTTGGGGGGCCATACTGGTTTTTTTTGAAACACGGAGGGTTGCCGGTAGAGTTGGGGTTCGGTGGCGGTGTCCACGGGGGACGGTTTTTTTTGGGTAAAGTCTTCGAGGGGGAGGCCATGTTCCGCCACGTCCCGATATGGCGCCCCGTTTAAAAAGTTTGATTTTTAAAAGGGTTTGTACAGCTTCGGGGGGGAATCAGAACCTATTTTTCGTTGGGGTTCAGGTAAAAGTGTGGTGGTAAAAGTATCAGTTGGTTAATGGGGAAAAAGTAATTGTGAGATGGAATAATTTTAAGTTTACTGTATAATCAGTTTCATGTTCAGCTATCAATTAATAGTCTTCGTTAAACCCAAAATAAAAAGTGGGTTTTTAATAAACGAAATTTCTCGAAAATATTATCCCCGAGTTAGTCTAAAAAAATAAATTAAAACTTTTTTTTATTTTTTTTTCGCATCAGACCCCAAGGAGTGCGGTTTAAATTACTTTTCCTCGAGAGTACTGTTTTTCTTTCAAGGGTTAAATTTCGTTTACGAACTGTAGCAGCGCCAATGCTAGCTTTCCGTTAATAAAATTTAATATACAAAATAGTGACCCATAATATTTGATCATGGTAATAAAAAAATCTACTTGTGTCTGTTAAACACATTAAACATAGAATCTTCGGAGAAATCTCGTCAAAAGGAGGACCGATCGTGAAAGCTGATGTTGGTGCCTGGGGTGTTGGATCGTTTCCCGAATCCCCCATATCAATGGTTAAAACCCTTCACTCTATCGCGTTCCGCTCAAGATAATCTCGTATTCCCATGGCAAACATAAAAAGTATGCTACAAAGTGTCAATTCCAATAAAAAAAATAGTTATGTATATCAATCTCTAAAATTGGGATTAAAAACAATTCTACGGAGAAGGTAAAGTACCTGTCAAATGACAGTTCTTTTATATTTTTTGTATTTTTTTAAACTAAAGTTTTTCTTTTCATAAAAAATTTGTATTGTTCATTGTATAGTTAAGTCAAAATGGGAACCCAGGGGCTCGTTGGGGCAGGGTAGATTAGTAAGAAATTTTTGTATCACCATATTAAAATTGTAAATAGGAACTAGACTTTGTTAAACACCCTGCAGTATTTTTTTCCAGTAGTTGACACCCAAAAATTTCCTCCCCCTAGGTTAACCGGCGGGGAAATTGTTATCGTCGCTTGGAGGGCTAGCTGAGTTCCGACGGCAAGTATCCGCCACCGCAAGGAAGTAAGGTAGGATGGGCTGAGTGGAGAACGTGTTTTTTTGACAGGATTTTCGGGTGATTAAAAATTAATTTATTGTGAGAAAAATTTAGAAAAAAATTATTTTTCTTTTAATGAGTTTTTGGTTTTAATGTCTGAGCTAGTATCGAAAATACAATGAAAATTTAGTGGGCCCAAGTCCGAGGGGGGCAACTTTTAGGCTTGAGTATGAAAACGGGTTTTTGCCCAAAAGGTGAAAAGTAATTTTTGAAAACATTTGCTATTTCGCGTTGGTCCGTGTGCCGATTACTATCACGTTAAATTTTACCACATGCTCCTTGTCTTTGTTTGGTTTCTGTTGAAAAGTATTTTGGTTAATTATTTTCCAAGTTTCTTTTCCGTTACCAAATACTTCAGTGATTTTGTTTGCATAATATTGTTTTTTTAGTTTCCTAGGAAGTGATGTTACTTCTGATTGCGCGCGTTTTAAGTTTATCATTTGATTGTGGGGTTTTAGTTTGTGTTTGGCATACAATTTGTTTTTTTGCTTGATTTTCGTGACTAAGCATTGGTTTGACCAGGGACTGAGTGGTTCTTTTAGTTTACTTTTTATGCGGATCTCGGTAGTAGAGAGAGCTAAAGCCTGTTGAAACAGGATTCAAATTCATTATACATGCAATCTACTGTGTTTTTGTTCTCGGTTGTTGGTGTACTGTTGTCAAGTTTAGGCAAGCACATGGTGAGGTTAGTCAGAAAGGCTGTATAGTCAGTTTTGGAGTAAAGCCTCCGGGTGTGTTTACGTTGGTACGAAATGTTAGATATGGAGGTGAGAATTATTCTATGATCACTTACTGGATCATCAATGGTAAAAATTTTAAAAGAGAACTGTGTTGAGTTGGAGATTACATGGTCGATAAGGGTACCAGTGCTATTATTAGAGGTGTGTCGGGTAGCAACGTTATTCAGTATATGACAAGCATTGCTATGTAGGGTGTTGGTGTAGGCCAGCTTTGGCTCAAATACATTCATGCTTATGTCCCCTATAATAAGTATGTTGTACATTTTATGTGTATGAAGTATTTCGTCAAGCTTCTTAAGAAACTTGTCATTATCTGCTTTATTTTGGTTTGGTGGATTGTAGATACCAATCACTATTGTGTGTTTACCTATTGTCGGTGCTTCCATGACAACTATATAGAAACTTTCATTGTAAGTCTCCAAGGTTGTAGCCTGAAGTTGAGTTTTGATAAAAATGGCCAAGCCCCCTCACGTTCTCATATTTTGGCAACTATATGTACCTGAGTAACCAGGAAAATTATACAACTATGTTCTCTTTCATTTATCCATGTCTCAGCTACAACTAAAATAGAAATATCCAATAAGGTGTTGTCGATGATGTCAGAGATTTCGTCTATCCGATCTCTGTGTTTGGGGCTTCTAGCATTAACATAGAGACAGTTAAGCTGCTCACAAAGAGGATTTCTAGTAGGGTTGAGTGCTGTACCTTGATAGTTTTTCAGGTTGGAAATGGAAGGCAAGAAATAATTTAAAATATTAAGTTGATTAAATACATGGGGACAGCACGATTCTGCTACGCATGCGTTACTCATTTTCCGAACCGCGGGCGCTTTCTTGCCTCCGGGTTGCCCGTATATATCTTCCTCCCCAGCCCTGCAAGAAGATCTTGGGTGCACCTTATCCTTGGAGCGGAGCTTATCCTTACGGACAAAAAAAGCTCCCTTTCGTACCCAGGGGAAATTGATGATCCGTTTTGCCCGGATGCCCGTCTCGGTAAAACACATGTTTATTTTCGCGGGTTAAATGTTCATTAAGGGAAAATTACGATCTTTATCCACTTGTATTTTTGCTTGAAGGCAGGATAGTGACTTCGCCCGTTTCCTGGCCCGAAGTAGCTCATTTTCGTCTACCCGGCGGTGAAAAGTAAAAACAATGTCCACCTCTTTCCACCCGCGTCTTCCCTTACGTCCCTCCCTTTGTCTCCCTTTGCCAAATTGATAAAAATGAACTAAAGAATACCAAAAATCCAATTAAATTCTGGTCGAGAAAACCAGAATTAAGGCCCCAGCCGAGCCAAGTTATAGGCCGCCAGTTCTTAGCCGGTTCTCCGAAATCAGACATTCGAAAAAAAAAAAACAAAAAAAAGACATTCGAGCCCTAATAGTCAAATGGGACGCTCGCTCCCCAAATTAGGGGGTAAAGGGGGGGGTTTTAGGGAAAAGCAAAAATTTTAAGGATAAAATTTTTTTCCCCCAAAATTTGGGGGGCCCAAGTGCACGTTATTTAAGTCCCAATGAAACTTTGACTAAACAAAGTTCTACACGATATCAAATAAATTTGGGATTTAAAATTCTTGCCACACCCGCGTCATCGGTCAAGTCCAAAAAAAGTGAGGAGAGAGGCATCCAAGAACTCAAAGCAAAGAAAATGTGTCCATTTAGGGAAACGAGGAAAGGACCCGGAAACTGCTGCTCCGGGATTTAGTAAAACTTTTGCTGAATCTCTCAAAAGCAAACCCAGGTTCGACATTTGTTCAGAGTGCAAGGGTCCAAAGAACAGGAAGCAGGGGGGAAACTAAAAAGGGGGCGATACAAGAAAAAATGTAAAAAATCGAACATCCAAAACCAAACCGTGTTGAATGAGCTCTTGAAACCATAAAGGCCTCAAAGAGACGATAGACCGCCAACAAAACTCTTTTGGGAAAGGCAAGAAAAAAAGTATTTTACCAACAGAGCTAAAATAAAAAACTTGTATCAAAGCTAACCCAAAATCCTTCCGAACCTAAAAAAGGGGAAAAAAGGCAAAGGCCCAAACATTTAAAAGAAATTTTTCTGATGAATCTGAGAACATAAACCAAAAGTTTTTAAATACCGAAAACAACACAACTGTACAATAAGATTTTAAAAAAAACTGCCCCTTAATAAGAGAATACGGGCATGATAACTTAGTGTTGTTGCCCTTAAACCCCAATAAAATAACTAACAATTGACATAGATATGTTATGCTTAACGTCAATTGACGTTAAGCAAAATCCAATAAAACAAATTTAAAACATTTTTAAAACGCAATAAAAGACGATTAAATCCCTGGATCTCTTCAAGGCGCTCTTCTCGGCGAAGGGTTTTTCTACCGTTACCCCATTTGGGCACGCCATCTCACCAAAGGGTACCTTTTTTTTTTAAAGTTAATCACTATGGGACAAACCAACATGAAATTTTAAGATTTTTAGAGGGCCCCCTTTCATAAAATTTTTACCTTGAAAATGTCAAATATTGGATTTTCCCCAATGTGGGGTTTTTTTTGGGCCAAAAAGGGGGTGAATGTCAGGAAATTTAAAGGGGGTTTTAAATCAAATAAGCATTGTTTAAGGACACAAAAAAAATTTTTTAAATTCCTTACCCTTTTTTTAACTATTGAGCCCAAAAAAAAACCTGAAAATCACAATTTTTTTGGTTGACTTTACCCTTTTAAAGAAACAAATAGGGGTGGGGTTTTTTCCCCCCCAAGACCTACAAATTTGAAAAGGGAGTTATGTTTGTTTTTATAAAATTTTTTTTGGTCACGTTTAAAGTGAAAGGGGCTCAAATTTGAGCAATTAACGCAAAACCTTAAAATGCCAATTTTTTGCCCCCGCAAAAAAATTTGCAGTCCCTAAGTTTTATACGGTTTGAGCTAAAAAAAAAGTCTTTTTTTTATCAGGGGAACAAAAAAACTCATGCTAAAAGTTTAAAAAAATTAAAAAAAATAAGCAAAACCCTTAATTATAAAATTGGGAATTCTGGTGGAATGAGCCAAAAATCAAAATTAAGTACTAAATATGGCACTTTTTTGAATTATTATCGGGGGGCCCCTAAGGGGATGGATGGCGGTGGATGATTGGAGGGGAATTTTTATTTTGGGAAAAGGCCTGAAACTTTAAATGTTTTGTGCCTAAAACCCCCCTAACTAACTAACATTCCCCCCTTCTTTTATGAATTTAAGAATAGTCTATAACTCTGATAGTGCATGGTCTAGGTGATAAAATAGGCTAATTATATAGAAAAAAATTTAATAGTTTTTTGTTTAAAGAAAAAAAATAATAATCAGTTACATGCGTTTGGGATCTATGGTTACATGTTTAGATGGTATTTTCATACAATTTGTTACAATTTTTGGGGGGTGATATTACACTGTCACTTCAATAAACAAACGCTTTTTAATGATTAAAAACTGGTTGGGGGTGGGTTCGCTTTCCTCCCGCGGGTTTTTAATTCTGTATTTTTTTCTACCCCCTGCAAAATTTCGCGCTGGTATCCGGATTTTCAAAATTTTTCCGCTTGGCCAACTAACCACCCAAACGGAACCTTTTAAACGAAAGATACTTGCGTTGACCTTTTCAGTCCACGTTGAAGGCTTTTTCTTTGTAGGGTCAACTTTGATGGCGTTTGGGCTTTGTAGGCCGTTTTTTAATTCTCGGGAGGCGTCGATTTGAATTCGTGCGAAAGGGGTCGTTTAAAAGTCGATTTGGGGAAACTGGCGTTAACGTCTTTATGTCTGAATTTATGCACCAATGTATTTTTTTAACTTTAAAACTTCGCCCAAAAGCACACTGATTTGCCCCTTTTTTAAAAGATAGATTGGCGTAATTTTTAATGTAAAAACATTTACTTAGGAACATATAAATTAAGTTTAAAGCGGCATGCAGCTTCAATTATCAAGATATGTCATATGTTGACCCAAAAGAAGAAGATATGAACTGCATTACTGAACATTTTTTCAATAGACCTATTAGAATAAAAATTATCTTCTCAATATTTTTGGGGAAGATTTTAAAAAAAAGGGTTTACAAAAATTGCAATTTTGGTTTCTTTTTTACCCAAAAATTAATTCATAAACAATAGAGTAGACAAAATTTTTTAAATTAAAGAAAGTGTTAAAAACTTATTTGAATTAAACCAAGGTTTGGGCCCAGTCTTTCTAGATAGGCCTAGTTACACAATTTTTGCTAGGCCTGACCTATTTAGGGCAGGTTATTTACGGTCCAAAGGAAAGCTATCATCGAAAGAAAAACGTCCCTCCTCTTTATTGTCAACCCCTTATCACGTACTAGGCCCGGCCCTAGGCCAGGCCTAGCTCGCCCATGTTGGAGATGCCGGTTTGGCTTTCTTCTGCTACTTCTGGTATCCTCAAATCATTGTGGGAGTTGATACCCTCAAATTTAGTCACTGCCCTCCCAAGTTTTTGTACTGAGGTCCTAATTCTTTTTTTGATGGAAAAACAAAATGGATGAAAAAGATGTGGCTTTTAATACTCCCGGTTACAAAGGGGTTCTGGGACCCTTTAACCCTACATCCTTTGAAAAGTGATGTTTCAGGTGCTTGATGATTTTTACCCCGTATTCAAATCGCTTTTTTGCACATTCCCACGGTGAACGAAATTTGTCTGATACAAATTGAGGCGGCTGGATGGGGATAAAACCGTAAAAAATAAATAGGAAAATACGTTTTTGAATACGGTTTTATTGAAGTAGCCTTACTTCCTGCTTTGGCCTAGACCAACTCGATAATCGATTGGTCCACAAAAACGATTTGACCATAAAATCGATCTATTACATCTCCCCTTTTTACAAATTTAAAAAACAAAAATCTTTCCCTTTTTACAAAACTAAAAAATATTTCAAGAAATATTACATCTCCCTTTTTCAATAAAAACTTACATCCACTCTTTAACCTAAGGGGGAAAAACAAAACCCCCTGCCCAACTGGTATGATGCTGGGGGAACAGCGGTTTTTTTCCCACAGCTGGCTGAAGGTAAACCGTTGGACAAGTTTTTATCCCTCACTTCACAACTTTCCCCACCAAATTTTTGATAGCATTCCAAAGTTCCTTATTTCCCAATTCTATCGGTGAACGGAGGGCTAGTTTTTCCCTTTGGAATAAGAATCTGCGATTTCCTCCAGGGTACCCCATATCTAGCAAACTGATATATCGTGGGGGCTTTTAAATGGTCTGTAACGACACCTGGGACCCTTGTTGTCTTCCCCCTTTTTTACTCGCACTTTTGGCCTGTCCTGAGAGGAGAAAGTATATCATCAATAGAGAATTTTCCCTGCTTTATTTTTACATTTTTACTTTTTTCCTTCCCCAGTGTTTAGGTAGTCGTTTTAAAACATTTCACCCTGAAGCCTGGAACAATAATGCAATTACGTTTAAAAAACATGCCCTTTGAATATGATAGTTATTCTTAACCCATATGGTTTTTACATGAGCGGAGATTGGGTTTTATTTTTGGCCAACCCATTTGTATTTTTTTTGTATGAGATCCTGCATTTCGTTTCTTTGTTAGGTTCCTCAGTGAAAGACAGCTTCGTTCATTACGTGGGGAAGGGTTTTCTATTATTTGATTTACATGACAATTTTATTTGTTTCATCAATGAAATCACTGTCATCTGGCTTGCTCTTGGAGTTGCGCGCACAAAAAAAACTCCTTTCCCTTTTTTGTAGGTAACATGCAATCATATTGTTGAAGCCTGATAGATTCTCTGGGCCTTGGGGGGCATGATGACAACGATTTTTTAAAAAATTGACTCTAGTGGCTTATGGTCACTTTCGACCTTGACTGATTTACCATATAGACTGGTGAAAAATCTCACACCCATACACTATCGCTAGGCATTCTTTCTCAATTGTGCATATTCCCATTTTGGTTTTGTTAATGATTTTAGGTATGCCACAGGTTTTTTTCATCCTGTAGTAGACTGCCCCCACCCCTTCTTGTGTAGCATACTGAAAGTGTTACTGCTTTTTTTATGTCTAAAACTGAAATATGGCTTTCTGCTGATAATACATTTTTTTTTCTAAAAGCTCTTCTTGTTCATAGTGCCATGACCTTTACCTCATTTTTTATATTTCCCCAAGGGGGCTGTTATGGAGGACATTTTTGGTATGAAATTTTCAACTAGTTGACCATTCCTAGGAATCTTTTAGGGCCTTTTTTTTTTGTTTGGGGTTCTAAGTTCTTTTTTGCTATTACCTTATCAAGGGGAAACGGGGGGTTTTAAAGGGGCCCTTTTCCCTTTAAAATTTTTTTTTTATTTTTGGGGACCCTTTTTT
>JAMZAV010019783.1:0-23147 GCA_024449915.1 Sweltsa coloradensis
GCATATTTAATATTGTGTAAATATACTTATTGTTATGTTCCATTTATTTCATATTTTGTATTGTGTAAATATACTTATTGTTATGTTCAATAAACATTCTTAGAACATTCACAATGTCATAATATGATATTATGTGAACGTTTATTTAATATTAAAAGTGGTGACATTTGACCATTCCTACAATGTTTATTGAATATAACTAAGCGTTTTCAGAACATTGTGTGAATGTTTATAATGATCAGGGACAATTTTTAAAAGAACGTTCCATGAATATGGTTGTGCTGTATGGGTAGGGAAGTTGTGCTACTACTATATTTCAAACGGGTCAATCTGCAAGAGCTCTTTGTGTTGTAAGTTTCTGTAGATTGTCAAGAGGTGTTTGTGCCCGACTCACATTTGCAGAAGTCCACAAATTTGTAGGCTACCTACAAACAATAAGTTTTTTTTTACCGTTCATCATCACCGTATTCCCACTACAACTAAGTAACGTTGTTTGTGCAGGTCCCTCCGTGGGTACGGAAGGAGTCAATAGACCGCATGGCTGGGGATTCCCCCGATTGGACAGACCGAGGGGCGGCCGATGGAAACTCCGTCCAACCCGACAGTGACTTTGGTAAGATAAGATTCATGTCATCAAGAGATGTTTTGAACTTAAAACGTTAAAAGTGTCCTGCTCGATGTGCAAGGAAGACAAGAAGACAATCTACAAACTGCATAATGCTGAATAGGTTCAGAGTATTGATGATTGTTGAATAAACATGTAATTAAGGTTTTAAGAGAGATTAGGTTCATTGAGTACATTTAAGACAGTTATTTTATGTTTAGTACAAGAGGGTTTTCTCGTACCGTACTGTTTCTGTACCTTGGGTCACATATGTCTCAAACTATAAATATTTTCATGTTTTGGATTTAGTCAAAATGTTGTAGAACATCAAAATTGAAAAGAAACTGTCAGCAATCAATGATTGATCTGTATTCTCCAATAGTTTTTGGAAAAGTACTAGGCTTAGCAAGGATTACTCCAACTTGTATGCATGGTGATAATTGCAGAAAAAGTGAGCTTACAAAATAATGCAAATTCATTCCCATTCCCTTTTAAATTTTATCATCTTGTAAAAAATGCATACATTTATTTGTATTTGTCTTTTATAAGTAAATTCTGTAAATAATGAGGATAGGCTACATAATGCAATAAATGAATCAATATTTTGGTACCTACATAAATCATGATTTAAAAAATAATCTGTTTTATTCCAGACGAGTTTTCAAGCCAAGGCAGCAGCGAAAAAGACTACCAAAGCAGTATAATGACGTACCCGGTGATATCGGAATGCAGCGAGTCGACCACTTCTTGTGGAATGGGCGGCCAATGCAAAGCGCTATACGAGTACGCAGCAAACCTATATGATGAACTCAACCTCACGCCAGGTGAGTTAAAACATTTCACGATGCGCCTCAACCCTAACATACATTTGATTAGTTTATATACCATCACAATAAGTTGCCACTTCTATTAAATTATAGTAGATTTATTATTTATATTTATTTAGTATAGAAGTTCTCATCATTTTGACAAATACCAGTACATAAATAGGCCTAGGTCTTTAGTCAGATTTACATCTCAGTCCATTCGTGTCAACATATGGCTCCAAAACACCAGAAGCTTATGAGTTAATCTACCGTCCAGTACCTATTCAACAGTGTATTGGCAATGACTTTAAAAGGAAGTTAAAAAAATATTTTAGATGTAGGCATATTGCTTTTTTATTATCTCAACTGTTAAATTAGCGTTTATTACTCGCATGTAAAATGAATAAAGTTGTAAAATAAAGTGTATACTACGAGCAATTCCGTATGTTCTAGGCGACATCATAAACATTCATGACAAACAACCAGATGGCTGGTGGTTGGGAGAGTTGAACGGAGTTGTGGGCATCTTCCCAGCAACATACGTAGAAGAAATCAAGTAACCAAGCCTATTACTCGCCCCGCTTTCCGATGGATTTTCAATGAATCCGATGTGCCACATGCCAAGTGTGATATGATTGATGCTTGAACTTATTGATAACTAACATTTAGAGTTTAAACCCAGACAATAGAGATATGTGTTCAATAATATGTTGTCAATATGAACTATGAAAGGTACATTACTATGTTATTGTTGTACAACATACGTACCTACTACGTGGTAGTCCATTATCCTTGTACATGCATAAACTAATGAATCATTGTGTATAACTTGTATAACTTTTAAAATCAAGTACAGCATATCACAGATTGTAAATATTACCATAGCATAGTACTAAAGAAAATATACCTATGGATGAGAAATTCAGGGTGTAAATTAGACGTTATCCAATTGTGTGTGAATGAGTGATGCTTGTAAATACTGTTACGTAAAATGTACCTAGGTAAATCTTATCTTAACTGTTAACTTTTAAACTATCCTAAAATCGTTCCCAAACTTCAATGATCCAATCCAATGTGCCTTTATAAACATTATGTTTACAACTGACTGTACCAAGTGCATGCATATTGCATAAGCATATGAATTATCTAATGGACAGCATTCTATACTATACTTCTAGTAGATCTAAAATATGTTAACACTTCTACATGTATTTGTAATGATGAACATTTATTTGAACAAATAAAGCTATCTTTGTTTTAATTAAATGTTACATTATTAGTGGAGGGCACATCACATCCACATAGATAAAAGGAATTATTGTCTAACTTGGCACACGTGAATACCAGCACAATAGACAATTTTCAGAATCAACAACGCTTAAGTTCTATGTGTGCGCTATGGCGCTAATTATAATGGGAGAAAAACAGATAAACACACTAAACCAAATGCCATATGCTTGGGTGTGTAAAGGACTGCAATGAGTCAAATCCAGTGGCGGCTTGAACCCCTGAAAACGACCGGGGCCAACTTTATAGTATTACACCCACCCACCCCAAGCATGGGCGCCCACAGGAATTTTGGCAGGGGGGTCAAAAATCACAATTTGTACTTTCGTTGGGCAAGCACAGGGGGTTCGGGGGGCAGAGCTCCCCAACAATAGCGCCGCAGGTGAAAATTTTGAAAATCAGGTTTTTAGAATGCGTTTGATGGGTTTTAGAAAAAAAGAGTGGGCTGAATAAAATACAAAAATTATGTAATTTTTGTGCTGTCGCTACTCGAAACTAGAAAACCACCCAAAGGAATCTTAAAGGAAACCTTCAAAATAAATTACCCCCCATTTTGTTGTCCTTTAGTCAAAAGCTTCAGATTCCCAACAATGAGTTGGGCGGTTATTAGGTTTTTTTGATTACTGAGATAATATGACTTTACCCCACCTCACATCTTCGCTTTCGCAAGCCTTTTATTGTGACGGTCAAAATTCGCATTATTCCATGGAGTGGCATTCGTTTCAAAACTCAAGACGAACTATTGCAGGTAAAAGACACAATAACCTACTTATCTCGCAGATAATTGCCAACCATTAAATTTAACAAACGTTCATCAGTAAAGAAATCGATTGTACAAGTTTAATCATAAATCCAGACATCAAATAAGGGCAAATTAGCACTTCTGCTTGCTCGGGGCCATGGGGGGGGGGGCAACTGCCCTTTTGCCCTCTCCTGCGGGCGCACATGCACCCACGTGATGGCGATATATTTTTTGCTATAGTGCCTCAAATGAGGTGGCCTAAATCACGTTTTCAGGCGAGCCCTTGGATACGTCGTGGCAAACTATAAGCATACCCACCGGCAAGGGTGTCTACAGAAATCTTGTCCGGAACGGGCAAAAATCCCAACTTGTACCTTCGCGGAAAAATTAGGGGGGGTTGGTGGGCCTTGCCCCCCAATAATCGCGCCGCAGGCGAAAATTTTTAAATCAGGTTTTTAGAGTGCATTTGGTGCGTTTTAGAAAAAAAAGGAGTGGGCTAAATGCAACATCAAAATAATGTAGTTTTTGTGCAGTTGAACTGACATTACCAGGATATTTAGACGACGGGTGTACCCTTGTCAATTTTTAATATTAATATATATAAAAATGCAATGAATATTCTAAATCACAACTTAACAATTCTTAAATAATATATGCATATAAATAATAGAGTGGAGTTGATTTACCTGTACATATCTTTTATGTCATCGAAGATAGCAATAGCTGGATAGACTGAAAAGTATTGTCGGACACTTCTTGGTAAGATATAGCTTTAAAAAACAAAACTTACGGACCAGTACGGCCAGTGGCGTAAAACTTATTTCATAGTTTTGGTTTTGTCCTTGATATTTTATAATTTTATTATAATTAGTAGGTACCTTACAATTGTTATTTATATTTTTAGGGGTGTTGTAACTTTCTATTTTTAATGTATTTCATTATTTTAATTAATTTTCTTACCACAGCGCTAACACAAATCAGTGTATTAAACTTTTTCCTGTGTCTAATTCAGTCTACGCCAGATAGGTTCATACATAAACATTGGTATGGTTTTCTTGTATTAATTCCCATTACAGTGGCACCTTCTTTCGAATTGCCGCGTGTTTTCTTTTACCCTCTCTCATATTTTATCTCAATAATTTCTTTCTTTGCCCCCTCCCCACCAAGCCTACTGGAGCGGCCGCTACCTTGCTCCCGTGGGGTGGGCGCTATTGCCCTGGAAGGTCTTGTCCTTGTGCTCGATTGGGGTTTTTAACAAAAATGTTGGCTCAAGAAACCGGAAAAAATAGGAATATCAAATGTTAAAAGCTTGGCCATGGATCTTGGAAGCAAAACCAGAGGGGGGCATCTGCACCCCCCCCCCCTCCCACCCCCTGCGGGCACCCATACCCACCGGGCACCACTGGTAGTATAGTGGTTACAGAAAAAATACTAGATGCTTGGTGGTACCGCGCGTTTGGTTGGGTGACCTTGTTCTTTTTCAGTTTATTTGTCACGATCTTTTGAGCGCGCATTTTAAAACCATCACAATTACATTCCCATCTAACACGGGTATAGGCATGATACTCTTTCTTTTATAGCTCATATTTATGCAGCAAACACCAAATGATTTAAATGGGCCCAATTTTCTTCCCCCACAACAAACCCTCCACCCCCCAAACCCCCCACCCCCCCTCCCACCCTTGGGCCTGAAAACCCCCCACCCTTTTTTCTCCCCGGGGCCATGGCCCCGAAATTTTTTTTATTTTGGGCCGGCCGCCAATGGTCAAATTTAAAACAAATCAATTATTAAAGGGGGAAATTTTTGCAATTTTTTCAAACACAATTTTTAAAAAAATTTTTTAGTGTATTTATCTATTTTCTTTTTAAAGGGATTAAGATTTAAAAATTTTGATTTAAACAAAAACACAACATTTTAGGACGAAGACTTTTCCAGGGCATTTCAAAAATTTTAAAATTGGAACCAAATTTAAAAATTTTTTAATGAGAAAGCATCCCCCATAAGTTTTTTAAACCTGCGCAAAATCATCCCAAATTTATTGTTCCAAAATCATTTTTTACACTCCCTTTTTATCTCCCTTTTATATTTTTGTAACATTTCCATCATTTGTTCCAAACCCTTTTCTAGCTTTGGGTTTTCTATCATTTGTTTTACCCCTTTAAATTCTACCCTTTTTATTTTATTTGTTTAATTTTTTTCTAAATTTTATTTTTTGATGAGGTTTTAAGAGGGGGTTAATTTGGCATAGTAATAAAAACACTTTGTGACTGGGGGCCTTTATGGCCCTTTTTTCTAACTTTCCTTGAAAGTTTTGCACCTTAAAGTTTTGATTTTTTGTACAATTTCTAAAATAAATAAAAATGGAAAATTGGTCTGTCACACACGACGAGACGAGCCAAATTTCAAATTTTGGGTGTTTTTTTTTTGCCCCCCTTTCTCTAAAAATTTCTTTTGGGGGCAAAGACATAGGGCCTGATGATTTTGGGAAAAATTTCCTTTTTTTGGGGGTAAGGGGGAAATGTGGTTTATTGGTTTTAAATCTACATTTTGAGCAGACTTGTCTGTTTTCCCAACCCGACATAGATCTAAAGACGGAAAACAGAGGGCCACACAATTCGGTTTCCATTATTTTGGGCCCTTTTTTAGAGGGGAATGATTGGATGAAAAGAAAGTACAGTAATTTTTTCTGATGGGTTTTTCAACCCTACACAAAAAAAATTTACTTCCCACCCCCCAAGGTTTTTCCTTGTTTTTACTACATGGTAATATTTTTTTTTTTTGTTTAAAAGCAAGCTAAAATTTCAGTTTACTTTTCATCAGACCAAATTTTCCACCTGACTAATCTGAAAAGGGCGAAAACATATAAATTTTTTGTTTAAAAATTTGATTCCTTTTGGGATGCCCGAGTCAATTTTTGTGTAAACCCGCAAAGCCCGGGTTTCCATTGTAAAAAATTTCCGATTCCCCTTTTAAAAAACCCCTTTCTTTTTCCCAATGTCGTTTAGAAGGAGAAAAATTTTTTTCAAGTCTTTTTTTTATATTTTTTGTGCTGTAAAATAGTACCCCTTGCGGAAACATAGGAGCACAAACGGGGACCTTTCCCCCTGGGCAAGATTTGGGGCGTTTAAATTTAAAACAAGAGAAGTCCCTAGCCAAAAGATTGACTTGCTTTTAAAAACAAATGTGAGAAAATTAAAAACCCAAACCTTTTCCTTTTGATTGCAAGGTTTCTGAAGGTATGATTTTTTGTGGGATATTTGGGGCTGGCCCAATAACTGGGATAAAAAAATCTAGTCTTAGGCTTTTGGCCAAACCCAATTGTGGAATTTTTTTGGGAAATTTATTTTAAATAGGGAAATTTTTTAGGGGAAACTGTTCCGGTAAACAAAGTTGGGATCTGTATTTTAAAATCCCTGGGATTCGTATGTTGGTAGCAAAAAAAGTGAAAATTCATTTTTAATTACCTAAAATAAAAATGTTTTAAATGTGATAAAAAAAATTTAAAAAAATACTTTGGGTTTTAATTTGGGCAAGCTTTGGGTTTTAAAATCTTTTTTTGGTTCTTCTTCCCCAAAAAAGTTTTTAGAGACCCCTTTTTTTATTTTTTTTGCCATTTTGGTTTCCATACGCGAGTGGCGCAGGCTTGCGATCCCTTTTTTTCTTGTGCACCCTTCACCTTACCAAAAACCGCTTTTTACATACTAGTACTACAATTTTGTTTCGATTTAACCCATTGTTTTAGGGGTGGTCACATAGAATTTTGGCACCCGTTATTTTCCTAATTCTGCCGGGAGGCCATGGGGAAACCACCTCCCTTTTTTAAATCTTTTGAGGGGTTTTTAAACGGTAGATATTTGGGAAACCCTATTTTCCCCAAATTTTGCTTGCAGCCATGAGGAACAAAACCCCCTCCTTTTCTAACTATCTTGGGGAGGGGGGGTGTAACGTTTTCATTTTTTGGGACTGTAAATTTCCCCAGTTCTTGCCAGCTAGCCATGAGGAACACACCAAATTCCTTTTTGGGGATGTGTGTTTTTAAATTTTAAATTCAAACAAAATGCTTCACTTTTTTCCCCCTCCCGCAAACCCCTTTGTATCGCGCCTAAGACTGCTTGCTCAAAGTTTAACCCCCCCCCAAGCCGGGGTGGACTGCATCCTGGTTTCTTTCCCAAAGATATTTTTAAAATCCCTTTGTAGGCTGAACCCCCTCATTAATCCCCCCTTTCCTTTACAATTTTTAAAGCCATTTTTTATTATGGTTTTGCATGTTTAAAATAGATAGGAGCAATTTTTAGCCCAAATTTTTTCAAAAATGGCCGGGCAGGTTTTGGGGCAGGTGAAACAATTTTGCCAATTTAAAACCAAATGATTACTAAAAGTAAATAAAATTTCCCCTTTCGCAATTTAAATTTGTATTTTTTTCTGTTTGTTTCTTCCCATGCTGCCCAAGCTAAACCATATCCCAAAAAATTTTAGAAAAATAATTTTAATTTCATTTAAAAAGCATTTAAAATTTAAAAAGCCAAAACGCCATTCTTGGAAATTTTGGCAAAATTGGGCGTTTTCAATTTTTTTGGACTGGTTTAGTCCGAAAACCCACTTTTAGGTGGGTTTTCCAAAAGTTTTTAAAAAAAAGGGAAAGGGATGTCTTTATTTAAAATAGGGGAAACCCTGAAAAAAAGGGAAGAAAAATGGGAACAATCCCGGGCCAAAAAAAATACGCCTCTTTACGTCCTTTCGAAGGGAGGAATTTAAATCCCCCTTTACATTCGCCTCCCCTTTCCCGTTGACAGACCGTTGCATTACATTTCCGGCACTTGCTCTGAAGGTCCAAGTTCAAGTTTTCTAAAGCTTTTCCGATTTCCCCCGCGGGCAGCCCGCTTGTTCCGGTTTTTACACCGTGTGTGCCCGTTTTCCAAAGGGCCCTTGGCCCAAACGCGCATATTTTTAAAAGCTATCAGATGGGTTTTTTGATCATAAATTTTCTTTTCTAACACCGAAAACACGTTTTGGCCCTTTCGAGGGGGAAAAGGTTTACAACGACTTGGGGGAAATTCCCGGTGACGGCCCGGTGTTTCTGGCCGAGAAATGGGGATTTTGCCCGGGAAACGGGTTTACCGAAAGAAAGGGTTTCGTTCTAACTCAAATTTTTTTGGCAGAAATATTTTCAAAATTAAACAAGCTGAAAATTTTATTTTTCAAGGAAAATAAAGGAGCCGATTTTATTTGCAGTTCACGACAAAATAAAAGGTTTTAAAAAATAATTGTTTTGTGGGGGAAAAACATGTAAAAACCAAAATATGTGTTTTTTAAACATTTTCCCAAACCCTTTTTCATCAAAATATCGAACAAGCTGGCCAAACTGTCAAACTCCTTGCGCCTGAAAATAACTCCCAAAACGCCCTCAACGTCACCAGCCCGTTTATTAACACAAGGCTAAAACAAGCGAACCCCATCGCCCCACTCCTTTATTATTTAGAAATAGATTAAAGGGGGTGTATTTTTAAAAAAATATTCCAAAAGTCCCAAATTTTATTAAAAAATTAAGTTTTGAAAAAAAAAAAAAATTTCTAAATAGACTCCTCCCCCTCTCCGTACGGTATACATAAAATTTCGCGGATGGGTTTGCGAAAGTTTTTTGTTTTAAAAAGTGGGGGGTTGGGTGGTTTTAAAAAGTTTGGGGAAACAAGGCCTAGGCCTTTTGAACATATCAAAATTTAAAGATAGATTTAGTTTCTTTAAAAATCCTTTTTAATGTTTTTGGGGCCAATTTTTTACCCTTGTTTTTTCATTTGAAACCTTTTTAATTTTTTGTGATCATAGCAGGTTTGGGCGACTTTTAGGGGTTTTGAAGGGTGAAAAACTTTTAAAATTTCTGGTTTTTGAAAAAAGTTTAATCACGCCCAAAAAAGAAGACCACTGTGTTCTTAGGGTTTCGCAACTTCCCGGGGCCAAAGCAATCCCGTTGAGGCAGACTGGGTCATTTTGAAACTGAAATGAAAAGTAATTTATAAATACAGAGGCCCAAAATTTTAAAAATTTTGATAATTTTTTGGTAGAAAACCCCAATTTATGTTACACTTTTCTTACAATAAATAACCCTTTTGAAAATGGTTTAGAAAAAAAAAGGCCCACAATAGGCATATAAAAAAATTTAAATAAAAAAGTATTAGTACCCAAGGGGTACTATAATTTCAAATTCGTTTTACCCAAAAGGGTTGGCAAAAACCTTTTACCAAAGTTTTGGGTGCCAAAAAAAAAATTTTTTAAAAAATAGTACTTAATTTTAAGGGTTTACCCTGCCAGACAAAATTTTAAAGTGACAATTTTGGGAAAATTTTATAAATTTTTTTTAGAAAAAAACTAATTTTACAAACAACCCCTTGCCAAAAACTCTAAAAAACCCCAAATATTTCTTTTTACTTGACACACTTTTCTTTTATTTGGAAACATATTAGTTAGGTTATTTTAGTTAGATTATTTTTTTGTTAGGTTAATATTTATTTGTTTTTGTATGACCTAAGCCCAAAATTCCCTGCACTTTTACCAAAAAACAGCACAAAGAAGAAGTAAAATCCCCATATTTGGGATTCCTTTGTCTTTTCAGTGTTTTTAAAACACCATGAGCTAAAAGCAGATCGGGAAAGGGACCCCTTAATCCCCAGACACCACACACACCAAAACCCCCGGGTCGTTTCTGAACGAAAATGCAAAAACTGGAAATAATTTGACAAAAAGGGAGCCAGGGCTTTTCGATCTTCCCTTCCCAACTCAAATTGGCTTTCCATTTATTCCCCTCTTGTTGTGTGTGGTTGGGGTGTGTTGTACATAAAAAAAAATTCCCAAAAAAACAGTTTTTAATTTTAAACATTTTCCTTTTGTTTAAAACCCTTTACAACAATAAAAAGGTTTGTTTAAAACCCAAAAGGGAACCGGGATTTTGCCCAAAATTTGGCCAAAACCGAATATAATGCCCGATTTTTTCCCCCTTTAAATTTTTTTTTGTTTAAATATTAAAAATGATATGCCCAAAAAAACCCTATGCAAATATTTGCTGGGAAGGGACTTTTAGGGTTTAAAAAAATGAAAAAAGGGTTGGGGTTATATTCCGGGGCAATCGGGAGTTAAAAAAGGTAATGGGTAATGATAAAAGTAAATGATTATGCGTGATGAATTTTTATTTATTTATATAGTTGGTACTGGGGGGGGGGTTGTATTGTTGAAGAAAAAAATCACATAATAAAAAAATATAGGGGTAAAACTAATTTATCAAACCGTATTTTTAAAAATTAAGCTTGCTATCTGATTAGTAATGATTTGATTAAAATGCCGGGAAACGGAATTGATGATTAAAAAAAAGGGTCGAATTTTTTTAGCAAAAAAAAGTTTCATTTAATTTAGGGGGATTGTGAAAAGGAGGGTTTAAAAATTTTAGGAAGAAGAATAAAGGGGACCCTTTTTGTTTTTTAAAGACCCGGGGGGTTTGGGGCCTGATTCAAAAAGGTTAAAAAACATCGAGTAGAACGGAAAAGGGAAATCTGAGCCGGGAAACCCAAAACCCTAGAATTGGGCGGACCCCAATATGGTTCCCCCTTTTAAAAACGCGATGCAAGAAACCCCCAATTTAAACTTTTGGGCCAAGCGAGTCCCAATGAAAAACATTTTGGTAGTTTATAACTCTTTTTCTTTTTAATTGGGGTTTCCCGGGATTTAGGGGAAAAATTTTATTTAGGGTACGTTTTTTGAATTAAATTTAGGTACCTTAATTCACATTTACCTAAAAAGGGAAGAAAACATTTCCCCCATTGGGGTTTTTGGGGAAAAGGAAAAAATTTTTTTGCTAAAAAATTTCTTTTTTTTTTTGATTTTTAAAATTATGGGGAAAAATTTCCAAAATTAACAAAATGCAAAAAAAACATATACCTCTAAATATAATTTTTATTATATTGTATTTATTACACTGGGGGATTTTCATGGGGTGGCCCCTAACAAGTATGGCCTAGGGAAAACCCCAAGTCTAACCCCCGGGAAGGAGTTTTGGTCCCTTGGAAGGGGAATGTCCCCATAAAAAATAGATTTGGCTATTTTAAAAAAGCTTGGGATCTTTTGAAGGAAGGGAAGTTTTTTAAAAAATATCATTTTAAAATTACGTTAATTTTACCATTTTTCTTCAATATCACTTTTAAGTTTTTAATTTTTAAAAAAAATGTTTAGAATTTAAATGAGTTTGAGGGTTTAAAAAAGGGGGATGTTTAAAATTTTTTATCTTTCGTTTTGTCGATTTGGCCGATCCTTTTGTGATTTGGGGGGTTGAATCGAAGAAAAAAAAATGTCGGGGGCAGCCGAGCTCGGCCGTTTCATTGGGTGCGGGAGTGCAAAACGTTCCCTCGTTTGGGGCGTGCGCACGTTGGGTTTCTCGCTCTTTTTATGTGCTCTCTTTCTATTTAAACGCTCCAAAACACAAAAATATTATGTTTTCCCCAAAAACGTTTATTTTTAAATTCTTTTTGCGATTTTTAAAAAAACTTCAAAAGTGTCAAGGGGAAAAAAATGGGTGATTTAAAGTAATTGTTAATGATATTTTTAAAAAAAACTTTTTTTCCCGGTTTTAAAAGATACAAACGTTTTAAAAAAAGCCCCCCGGGATTTCCCTTTTGGGGAAAATTTTTCTAATTTTTCAACCAAACTCGCTTACCGCGTTAGACTTGTGGTTTCCCTTTTTGTTTGGGTGGGGCGTAGCGAGCGAACGAAAATTTCCCTTTCCCCTAAACGGAGAAAAAAAATTTTTTGGGAAGTATTTTTTTTTCCGGAGGGGATTTTTTATTTTGGGGTTTGTTAAAAACGATTCCGGCTTTAAAAAGAATTTTCCCCCTTCGATGGGAATTTTATTTAAAAGGGCCCCCCGAAAAAACTCTTTTAAATTTTTGAACTGCCACGGGGTTTTTTAGACAATCAAAAATTATTTTCAATTTAAAATCGCAATTTTTTAAGATTTTTTTTTTTTAATTTTTTTTTTTTTTTTTTTTAAAACCATTTCCTTCGACTTTAATTTAAAAAACCGCTTTAAAAACCGATTATTTAAAGATTTTTTTCACAGCCCTTAATTTTAGAAAATTTTTGTGTGAAATTTGAGCGAAAACGAAAAATTATTTTCTCAGGAAAAACAAAAATTTTTTCAGTTTTTTTTTTTTTTTAAAAAAATTTTTGGGGCTTATGGGCCACCTACATTTCTTTATTTTATTGTAATTTAAATTTTTTACAGAAAACCTTTAAATTTTTTGAAAATTAAATATATTCGTTTTTAAAATTTTTAAACGCAATTTGAATTTTTTATTTCTTATTGAAAATAACCCAAATTTTTTGATTTTTTTTTTTTTTTTTAAAATTAAAGATTTAAAAAAAATAATAAAATTAAATTTTTAATTTTAATTTTAATTTAAAAAAACTTTCAACTTTGTAAAAAATTTTTTTTCCCCAGAAAAACAGAAAATCCGCCCTTTAAAACATGGGGAAACCCCAAAGCCCCCCAATTACGGGTCATTTTCCAAAAAAACGCGGCGGGACTTTAAGCGTTTTTCCTTTGTTAAAAAAATAAAATTGTTTATTTTGGTATTAAAGGTTTAATGTGGGATGTATGAGGGAACCTAGATACTGAGGTAATTTGGGTTTTCCCAAAAAACCCTTTTTGTAAACTAAAAATTTTTGAATTTTCTACAAACCTTGTTTAAAGACAATCCTTTTCAAATTTTTTAAAAACAACCCCCCCAAAACCCAGTTTGGGGAAGATATGCATTAAGAAAATTTTTTAGCTACCCTTTTAAAAATTTAGAAAATTAAAATTAACCCCTTTTTCCCCGGGCCCAAAGGTTTTCCCTCTAAACCCCAAACGTTTTTTAATTTTAAAATGGGTAAATAATGTTTCTTTCAATTTGACCCCAATTTTTTATTTTTCTCCCCCCCATTTTCCCAAAAAGGGGCCAAAAAATTAATTTTTTTTGAGAATATTGAAAATACAATCTGCAAAAAAAAGGGTTTAAAAAAGGGGGAAAAAGGTTTTTTCCCAGAAAAGTAATTAAAAACTCGAGAAATTCTATTTTTTGAAATTTCCAAAAAAACAAAAAAAACCCGGAAAAAAATTTGTTTTAGGAAAGGTTTTAAATTAAAATTTTTTTTTAAAATGTACTGTTAAACCCAAATTTAAAAATTTCCCAAAATTTTATTAAAATCAATGAAAAAAAATATTTAAAAAAAATAGGGGATTAAAAAAAAATTATTTTAATAAAGTGTGAAAATCAAATTGTTTGCTGAAAATTTTTAACCCAATTTTTCAAAGGGGTTTTTTTTTTGGGCCTAAAGGGGGGTTGGGGGTTTTTATGTGGGGGAAGGTTTTTTTAAGAATTTTTAACTATTCCTTAAAAAAATGAAATTTTAAACCCTTTTCAAAACCCCAAATCTTAGAAAAAAAAAACTTCTTTTTTGTTTTGCCCAAAAAGGAGAGCTTTTTAGAAAATATTTTTGGGCACACTTTAAAGGGGAGTGGACTGGGGGGTGGGTACGTGGTTTGGGGGGGGTGGCCCCATGTTTAAAAAAAGATAGGGAAAATATTTCATTACACCCCCATTTTGCCATCCCTTTATTTTCACTTGGTTTGAAAATTAAATTTTTCAGGCCCCTTTGGGCCAAGGTGAAGAAGTAAATATGCAAAAACCCCTTTAATTTTTGGCTCGTTTGATTTGCATAAAGGGACTGAAATTTGCGTTTGAAAATAATTATACACTTCATCCAAAGCCGTCCTTTGTTTTGGAATTCTTTTTCCCCTTCGAAACTCGCTGGGAAAAAAAAATTGAAGTGCAAAGGGTTTAAAAAGCCTATGGGACATTTTTAAACATTATTTTTTTTAAAATCTGCCATAGGGCAGACTATAGGTGGAACCAGTTAAGGGTGCGGTTGCCAAGGGGGTCGCAGCCCCTGTCCCCCGCACTATTGGGCCCCGGATCGGGAAAAAAATAAATTAAAAAAACGGGGTTTTTTCTAAACTTCTTTTTGAGAAAAAAAAAACCTTTTTTAAAAACAAGTTTTTCCCCAATCTATATTGTAAAAAAAAAAAAATATTTTGAAGTGTAAAAATAAAATCCCCGACATTTTTGATGCTCCTAAAATTTACATCAATCTGGGAAGGGTTTTTGGGATTTTTAAAAAAGCTGGAACCCTTTTTTGGGGCAACGATTTTCCAACAAGGCAAAAAAAATACTTTGAACCCGGGTTTCCAAAATCCCTTTTTTCACTTAAAATTTCTGGGGGCTGTTGGGTTTTCGAACTACTTTTGGCCCCAGTTCACAGAGGGGTCCTAGTGTAGTCCCCAGTCGTAAGCAATGGTTTTAACCCAAAAAACTTTTGCTTAAAGTGGGCATTTATTGTCGGAAACTCTTTGGCTTTTTGGGTGTGAAGTCATCCATATGAAAACCCCTTTAAGGGAAAAGGAAACCGGAAGTAGCTTCTCAATTGCTCTTTAAAAATAGTTTTGCGCCAAAATGACTCGAGTAAAGGGATTTTCTCATTGGGGGCGGGGTTTTAAGTGAAAGTTTCCCCCGCTTTTTGATTGCATTGTTAAGAATTTTTTGTTTTTAAATTTGTAAGAAAAATGAAAAATTTTTTTATTCTTTTTAGACTTGTGACTTAGACTAAACCCTACGCGGTTTTTTCCTTTTAAATTTAAACCATTGCTTTGATAGGAAATAAGACTAGAATTTTTTGTGAACTTTTGGGATTATTTCCCCCATTTTTTTATTATGTTTTATAAAGTGATAACTTATTTACAAACATTTTTTTGTGTGTAAATTGTTAAAGTTGGCGGGGGGCTTCGTTTACCTTTACCACCCCGTTATCTGGGTTTCCCCCTAGGCTATTTAAAGGACCATTTTAGGCCAAAATTGTGCCAAAAAAAAACAAAAATAGAGACAATTTAAATAAATTTTTAAACCACGTGCTAATATTCAAACGGGAAAAAAAAAACAAAAAAAAATAAAAAAAGGGTTTTTTTGGGAAATAAAGGCCCAATAAACGAGGCTTTTCCCACTACGGGGTCCAAAAAAATCACGTACTTGGGGGCTCCGATATAGAACTAAAAGATAAAAATGCAAAAAAAGACCTAGCCCCAAAAGCCGAAATATTTGTTTAAATTTTTTCACTGAACTTTTGGGCAAAACTATTTCCCCCATATTTTTAAAAAAGAAAAAAAGTCGTAGGCCACTACTAGACCATTCTGGCCAAAACATTACTCCTCTAAAGGGAATTTTATATTCCCCCAAAACTGTTACGGAAAACAAGAAAACCAAAAATAAAATTTGTGGCTAAAGGATCCCATTGCCGGGCCAGGTATTGACGGTATACAAAATAAAAACAAGGGGTTTTCCCCCTTTTTTTTTTGAATCAATTTCCCCCGACTTTTCCAGGGTTTTCCAAAGGGGCCCAGTTTTGCTTAAATTTCCCGGGGTGATACAAAGCCCCAAAAATAGCTTGCCCGGGGAAAGCAGACCCCCCGATAGGGTCAAAAATTTATTTTCCCCCTTTCTTTATCAAGCCCGGAAAATTTGGGTTTCCCTGGGCCCCCCGGGAAAATTTCTATGGGGGACCCCCTAAAAAAGATACACACCTACTAGGGTTTTCCCCCCCCCCGGGGTTGAATTCAAAGGTTTTTTTCCTTTTTTCCCCCCGGGGAAAAAAATAAAGGGATGGGGCCAAAAACGGGAGGTTTTTGGGGGGGCCCCCCCCCAAACAATAGCCCCCGCAGGTGAAAATTTTTTTTAAAATCAAAGTTTTTAGAGTGTTTTGGTGCGGGTTTAGAAAAAAGTTTTTGGGTTTTAATGGCAATAAACCAAAAAAATTTTTAGTTTTTTTTTTATTTGTGTTTTGGAACGCTTTTTCCCAAAAATTCCCCTAGATTTTTACCTTTAAAAAACCGCTAGATTTCCTAAAAAAGGGGGTTTTTTTTAAACAAACCCCAAAAAAAAAAATGTTTTATTTTTAAAAAAAAAAATTTTTGACTTTTTTGGGTTGTTGGGGGAAAAAATTTTCTTAAAAATTTTGGTGGAAAATATGTTTTTTTAGTAAAACCCAATAAGCCTAGAAATTTTTTAAAAAAATAACCCCTTTTCCCTGACTTTTCCAGGTTTTTTTAAATTTTTTTTTTCCTTTAAAAATTCCCTGACTAAATTTCCCTTGACAAATTTTTTTCCATTTTTCAATTCCCCGAAATTTTCCAAAAGGGTTTTTCCCGGTCGGTGGGAACCCCTTTAAAAAAATAAAAATTTCTAACCCATATAATTAAACCCATTGGGGCTATATCCTTTTAAATTTTAAACAATTAAAAAACTGGGAACCCTTCCCTAACGCCCTAAAAACAGGGCCATTGTCACGCCCCCCCTTTTCAAAGCAGGGTTTATAAAAATTAAAAAAAAAAAAACTATTAAACCCAATTTTTACTCTTTAAAATAACCCTTTCCTAAAAAAATTTTGAAAAAGTTTTAAAAAAACTAAAGGAAACATAAACCTTTTTTTTTTTTTAAAAATTTAAAAAATTCCTATCGCATAAGCAATTTTGGGTTTTAAAACAAGGGGGTTAGGGACAGAAAAACGCAATCTATGAGCTCACCGGTGAAATATAAAGCATAGCAGTTCTCAAAAAAAAACTTTTAGTTTCCCTTTTTGATCTTGCTAAGGCGTTCGACAAAGGGAAAACCCCCCCCCCCCAAAAAACTCCTTCAAACTGAAATAATGGCTTAGAGGTAATTTGCCTAAAATTGGAAAAAATATTTCCTCACGGAAAAAGGGCTCCCAAACTTTAAATAGTCAAAACAAAGCACGCCCGCACTATAGGGGTAAGGGGTTCCCCCCAGGGCACAGTCCCCGCCCCCTTTTATTTATTTTAAACTAAAATTAACGATCTATGTAAACCCCCCAAAAAAAGGAAAAAATAATAATATTGTTTACGACACGGCTATTTTATTTAGTGGCAAATCATTTTGGGGAAAAAACAATTTAAATTTTTGCTTTTCCAGAGAATTGAATAGTTTAAAGAATGGCTTTCAACAAAATTTTCTCACTTCAAACTTCCCAAAACTATTAAATTTTCCCTTTTACCCCTTTGTTTTTGCCCGCTCCCCAAATTTGGGAAAGGGAATATAAAAATTTCATGAAAGCACATTGCACATCACCCCAAAACTTTTTGACTGCCCCTGAAATTACCAAGAAAAGAAAAAAGGGAAAAAAATTTAGGAATAAAATTTGATGGTAACCTTTTAAATGGAAAAAAACAAAAAAAAGAAAAAATTTCAAAAAAATCTACCCTTTACTGTATCATAAATTCTATTGGGGCTTAAAAAAACCCTACTCAAAAGAGTAACTTTTTTAGAAGGTATAAAGTTGCGTTAAATTTTTTTCGAGACTTTAATACGGCCCTAGTTGGCTTTGGGGTGGTAAAAGAAACTCAGGGCTTTTTAACCCCCTTAAACCCTTTTTCAGAAAACCCTATTTTTTAAAAAATTAAACAGCAACAAAAAACCCAAAATTCCCCCCCAAAACCCAAACCCATTCCTTGAAAATAAAACCACTTAAATTTTTGGCAAATTACGGGGTTTAAAACCTTATTAAAATATTTACCAAAGAATTTCAACCTTAAACAAAACCTTTTAAAACTAACCCAAAAAATTACCCACAATAAAAAAGAGGACGATCCAAGCTTTAATTTGAAATACCCAAGAAAGAGAAAAAGCATTGGACAAAGAAAAACCGGTACATTTTGGGCCCCAAAAATATTTAAAAAAATGCCAACGGAAATAAGAAACCTTCCCCCTTTAAAAGTTAAAATTTTTAAAAATGAAGGTTAAAAAAAAAGGGTATTGGAAAAAGGCAGGAATTTTTTTGTAATTAAAACCCTTGGTTAAAACAAAAACCTTGGTTAAATAAAAAAAAAAAACTACTATTTAAATGTAATAGGCAATTGATTTAAAATTTTGATTTTTTTTTTTATTTTTTTTATTTTTTTTTTTTCAAGTTATATTTTTTTTAATTTGGTAGGCCTAACAATTTTTAACCCAAATTTTTTTTAAAAAATTTTTTTAAATTCAAATTAATGCTAGGCCAAACCAAATGTTTGCTAAAAAGTGTCAAACAATTTTTTTAGAATTTCGTTGTACCCAAAATACTTCTTTTTCCACCATTTTTCTTTTATATTTAACAAAAACCATTTCTCCTTTTTTTAAATTGGGATAAAAAACCATAATTTTTATTTTTTATTTTTATTCCTTTTAAAAATCAACAACATTAATTTCCAATTTCCTACTTTTGTTTTTACCTTTTTTTAAATTTATTATTACCCAAAAATTTTATTAACCAACTAAAATAAATGTATAAAAATTTTTGATTGTATTTTTGATAAGACTATGTATCCCTACTGTAGATCGATTGATCTATCAATTAGATTAGATTAGATTAGAAATGTGTCTATTTTTGTTTAGCTATTATTTTTTCTATTCATATTTAAATGTACTTTAAATGTTTATTATCCACTTAACGCCACATAAGCTTACTGCATAGATCTCGCAGCCGCATCGCCATCTTAATAATATAATTAATTTTCACTTGAATACACCCACACACAGAGCTCCGGCTCTAGGTGGGTATTCTTCTTCTTTTGGGCCCTAACCGGCTAAATATGAAATGTAAAATTATGAATTATGTATTTGAACTGAACTGAAGTTGAATAAAGACTTATCTTATCTTATCTTATCTTATACCTTGCTTAGTTATTGGACTGTCCCAAAATCAATCTGCTTTTTGCGCGGGGCTTATGAAATTGCTTGTAAGGGAAGTGAGCGGAGATTTTTCAGCTGACTATAATAGCAAGAAATTACAAAGCCGCTGAATATTGGCACGTGCCTTTAGCCTGGGCCTTGTATTCTGCAGATTTCAATTGGGCTTTGCAGTTTGCAGTGTTGCACACAAAGCTTTTCGCAGCTCGCACCACCGTAGTACAGGCCCTAACTGCTATGAATCATCAACATAGTAGGCCGTTACTGAATGACTCACTCCGCGTAGTTCTTTTAGCATGGCAGCGTGGATCATCTAGACTGGGCTTGTACTACGGTGGTGCTACGAGTGTGAGAAATTGGCAGTAAAAAGCTCAATTAGTATCATGGTTAATTGAGCGAGCGTCTCCACTTGACTCTTATGGCTCGAATGTCTGTTTTTTTTTTCCTGTTACTGCTTCGATACAGGTCGCACCGTTTCTCTGATCGAGCTGAAATTTTGCACACATGTACATACCACCTATGCCGGTTGCTGAATAGTTTTTGAACAAAATCCGATTGTTGGTTATAAAAAATAAAAAATTAAATAAAAAAATTAAAATGTTCCGATCGTTATGAAATTTTGCAGGGTCAATAAGTACAACATTCTCTCCTATTTTACAAATTTTCAGCTAAATCGGTCAAGACCTTAAAGACTTATTGGTATGTAACATTATGGGAATGTCGTACTTGGGTCGTGTTGCACGTACCGGTGCTCGCTCAAAAACGCGACGGGACTTTAGCGTTTTCCTAGTTATAGAATCATGGTTAAGGTTACACAGGAGTACCTATAATGTCGGCGCGATGCCGTGTCCCGCAGTTCAGTCGGAACTCTGCCCACAATCGTCCCACTTGACTCTTATGGCTCGAATGTCTGTTTTTTTTTTTTTCCTGTTACTGCTTCGATACAGGTCGCACCGTTTCTCTGATCGACCTGAAATTTTGCACACATGTACATACCACCTATGCCGGTTGCTGAATAGTTTTTGAACAAAATCCGATCGTTGGTTATAAAAAAAAAAAAAATAAAATAAAAAAATTAAAATGTTCCGATCGTTATGAAATTTTGCAGGGTCAATAAGTACAACATTCTCTCCTATTTTACAAATTTTCAGCTAAATCGGTCAAGACCTTAAAGACTTATTGGTATGTAACATTATGGGAATGTCGTACTTGGGTCGTGTTGCACGTACCGGTGCTCGCTCAAAAACGCGACGGGACTTTAGCGTTTTCCTAGTTATAGAATCATGGTTAAGGTTACACAGGAGTACCTATAATGTCGGCGCGATGCCGTGTCCCCGCAGTTCAGTCGGAACTCTGCCCACAATCGTCATCTGCATAATTTCATTTCAATCTTCTAACGATAAAATTTACTAGAACTTGGGGCCTAAGTGATGTCGATTTTCAAAATTGTATCTAGTACCGTAATACGGTAGGCCTATGTTCTTAAAAAAATTGCAAACTTGGAAGATATTTTGAAAATTTACTTTCACTTTGTGCTTTATAAAAAAATTACAAAATTGGAAATTAAAAAAGTAGGCCTACACGGACACCACACAAGTTAAAATTTCAACATTTTTCTCTTTTTAAATAGGATATTAATAAAATTGTTTGTGTAGTTAATGCTGAACTATGAATGTATGTTTTGCCGCTAGCTATTTTTGGCGTTTTAGCCTCAGCAAGTGGCGCACACTGGCGATACAATATTTTGAGTGACAGGAGAGTTATTTATGTTCGAAAAACAATTTGATTGGCCACAGAGTGAAACTGTTCAACTAATATAGGCCTAGAACACCACTCAATGAATAATACGTGTTTACTGTTTGCTATAGAACACTGCAACAGTAGTACATTTTGTTAGTGAGTAAGCTGTTAAACTTGATTCAAACATTTGATTTTTTTTACACCTACCTAGCCCCCAATGAGAAACGTAGACAGCGTAATCATAATTGTGTACAGTACACGATATAACTTCGATGGAAAGCAATGCTAAATTATAGTATAATCTGCAACGGTCATCTGTTCATATTTGGTTCAAGCCTTGCACATGATGGGAAAACCATATTTTTAGCTAAGATAGGGCAAGTTTGAATGGTAAAATTACCATTTGAAGTTGACAAAATAATTGTAATTGGATGAGCGAAGCGAAGACTTCAATTTCACTGACCACCAAAAAATTTAGCTTGGGTGTTTTTTTTTTTTTTTTTTTTTTTTTGTCTGTTTGTTCGCTCTCTACCGGGCAAACGGCATATCCGATCTTGATGAAAATTTGACGGGACTTTCGAAATCTCTGAACTTAGAGCTGTAAGTGTAGGCTATTGTTTTTGGGTACAATCGAAGAAATATTTCTCATGAATATCGTACTTTTAGGCCTACGTTTTTTTTCGATTTTTTGTGCAATATTTTCGTGCCATTTGGGCCAATTCTGACCAAACGGGTGGGGCTACAACGTTCATATTATACATGGACATTAAGGTTATGGTGATGTAGTACCTTTTGAAAGGAAAAGTTGAAAAAGTTAGCCAGAATCCATAGAAATAAAGCTTTTAACATAAGTTGTTTACGGTAAATAATACCAATTGACAAGTAACAATAGAAACTTTACAACAATCACCTATTTATAATGCCAACCTCGCCAGATGTGATGTCAATGTTTAGGACCATCAAAATGTCTTGATTTTATTCGTACACTTCATAAATACTTTATTTTTTGGATATATTGGGAAAGGCTTGGCTTTAAAATAGGCCTAGTCGTGTTTTTCTCCGAAAGCAGTTTTAGAGACCGTTATTTTATTTACTTTTTGCCGATCCTGTGGCCATAGTGCGTGGACGACAGTGCTGCGATCCCTCGGCGACCGCCACCTTATCTGAATCAACCTAGGGTATATCATAGTAGGCTAGCCTAGCCTAGGCCTAGTTGATAAGTCACTGGTTTAGGCTGGATTTGAGTTCTAAGATGGCGGCGTGTGGAGGTGATGGTGGTTGTTTGTTACGTGTTGTTAGTGTCTGTTGTTTTGGGTTTTATTTTGTAAACATTTGTGTGCAAATCCCCGTCTGGGCCCGGGGTAGAATTGGCCCAGAGCATGGCTCTGCTAATCGTAAAAGGCGATTCAAGAGAAAAAGTCCACCTTGCAAACATCAGCTTGTAACTTGTAAGTGGGGAGTATATTACTCCCCGAACCTAAAGGCGAGCTCTGGCAATCGTCGTTGGGCAATGTCCCCAACGACGATTGCCAGAGGGAGGGGGGACATTGCCCCCCTCCCTTGACGCCCCCCCGGCGACGATGACAATGACACAACGAACGATGACAAAGACGATGACGACCGCGACGTGAGAAACCCCCTTCCTCCCCTTACCCGTGGAGAACCAGCAGCCCTCCCCCCCCCCCCCCCGTAGGCTAGAGTGGTGCATTATGACCTAACGGTTGAGGTTGACGCATCCTTAATCCAAATAAACAAAAAACCTAGGTAATTATGCCGTACACGGTTTTCCGAGAAAAAGATGAAAAAATTTACTTACCATATCCAGTGTGTGTAATTAATGTTCCTTAATTCATTTTCAGTACCGCATTATGGTTTTTAATTTGTAAACAATGTTTTTCATCTTTTCACTAGTGAATTGAGCCGTCATTTGTGCGGCCACATACTACATCGCCATGGTGATTTGGAAAGCGTGATCTCCTCTGACACGTCTCTAACGCTGCGTACGCAGCGTAAAAAAGTATTTTTGTTTCAATAGCGAGTTAAAGTTTAAAAGGTATTTTTGTTAAATAGCCGTTAAAGGTAAAATATTTTGTTTAAAATAGCGACGTAAGTTTTGAAGGTTGTTTGTTTTTTAGTAAAAACAACGGGCTTTTTATTA